>CAIGRH010157474.1:0-18103 GCA_903798295.1 Fraxinus nigra | reverse complement strand
AAAAAATAATAATAAATAAATACAAAAACAAAAGAAGGAATTCAGTACTTACTGGCACGTTATACACAGAGTTGATTTCTAGGCTTCCTGCAGTCCAGTAATCACACACTAGATGTACAATGGTTCTCTGTGTGCATCTCAAAAAACAAATCGGCACCGATAATGTGCCGTGTGCATAACCTCCCCCCTTAACCTGTATATGAGACTGTCGAACTTTTTAGTCGCAATCTGTTAAACCACACCCGATTGTATAACGGTGTCAACTACTGAAACGAGACAATTACCAATGAAAACATTTGACTTGGGAAACATCAATCATTTTGTCAACGAAAGACCCAATTTAGTACCAGGGCCACCAGATGCACAAGAGCAGCAGGAGTAATAGATTGCTTGAGGCTCTATACCACCTCAAAAACAGGTTGAACTTGAGACTACAGCTTTTTGTTTTGACAACTCTTGCTTAAGATTTACAGCTTCAATTTTGGATTTGATGATAAATGGTTTTGGAAATCAAGCCTCTCTGAAAAATGTGATCCCAAAACATACCTAAATTGATGGCATCATTAGCATACGAAGCATTCATACTTCTATAGATTTTGAGAGTTATCATCAGTCTCCTCTTATACATCTCATCTAACAAAGCTGAATAAGCAACAGCATCGCCAGCTCTCAGGTATGCATATGCCAAACTGGTATAGATAACAGTATCTCCTAATATTCCCCTCAACTGCATAACGCTAAATACTTTTTGAGCACAATCAATTTTTTCTCTCTTGCACAAAACACGTATTATAGCCCGGTACACAGAGATGTCAACACAAAGGCCCCTTTGAACAAACTCCTCTGGCAATTTTAAGAGTGATTCATCATCATTTTGTTTGCAGTACAGCTCCACAAACCAAGCATATATGCAATAACTTGGAGAGAATCCTGCATCAAGCATATCAAATAACATATCTTTAGCACTGTTTATTTCTTGTGCCTTGCAGAACCCATGAATTAATGCCTTGTAAGTGAACTGATCGGGTCGTAATCCAGCCTCCAACATCTTACTTTTAACTTTCAAACCAGACCTCATATCTCCAATCTTGCAATAAGCATTAATTAACGTATTACATGTAACATTATCAGGTTCAATTTTCTTCTCACTCATTTCATGTAATAGTCGATTTGCATCCTTTATCCGGCCTTCTTCACATAACTTCCGTAGAATTGCATTGTAGGTAATGACCCCCGGGTACAACCCCTTCACCTCCATTACATCCCGCAAACGTAAAGCTTCGTCGAGATCATTCACTCTGCAATAACCATCAATCAAAGTAGTATACGTCACTTGGTTAGGAGTAGCACCTTTTATTTCCTTAAAAAGCCTAAAAGCCTCTCTCATTCTACCTTCTCTACAATAACTATAAATAAGGGAATTATAAGTTACAATATCAGGACAAACTCCTCCTCTTTCCATCCTATCTTGCACGCATAAAGCCTCATAATGCATACCCTTCTTGCAATATAATGAAATAAGTGTATTATAAGTGAAAAGATCGGGAAATATACCTTTAAACTCCATTTCACTTAATAAATCCTCTGCCTTCTCCACATCACCCGACTTACAACAGGCTTGAATCAATACATTATATACATGTATATTCGGAAGAACCCCAACTTTTATCATCTTCTTATAAATTTTCCACACTTTATCAGTAAATCTTTCTTTGACCAGTAAATTCAGAAGCGCAGTACAAGCATGCAAATGGGGCTTATACCCACAAACTCTCATGTGCTCAAACACTTGAATCGCCTCAGGGGTCATCTTAAAATTAGCATAAAGTATAACCAACCAACTAAGAACATGCGAATTCACATCCGGATCATCATGACAACTCACAACAGCATTCAAAACAGTAGGGGACCATAAAAAATCCTTAAGCGAAATCTTTTCCAGCAAACTTTGAGCAGATTTGAAATGCCTGTGTTTTGTTAAAACACAAATCATAGTCCAAGAAGACTGCAAAGAATGCTTGTAATGCGGAATCGACTCAACCCACTTAAAGAATGACCAAGAAATTGAAAACCCATGAGGGGAAAATGTCAACAGTGCTTGATTTATAACACTTGAAGTCACAAAAGAACCAATTTTGGGTCTCAAAATATTGTCCCAGTGTCCTTTAACTAGAATTGCACACACAATTTTAACTAGCTGGCTCTCACTGCCTGTATACACTAAACCAGCCATCAAGCATAAAGAGTCTTTCTACAGAATGCCAATTAATTTTGGGGAAGAATTCACTGGAGTGGCTAGGTGTTATAAAGATTCATGAAATTACTAGATAAAATCAAAAGGTACCTCGCTTTGTCCACGAAAGAGGTGAAAAGGCTGAGACAATCCTTTTGCCACGTTTCTTTGGCGGAGCTGGCGTGGGGAGAGTTGCCGGGGCTGGTGCTGGGGCTAAGGGATGGTTGGGCTGGGGTTCTTGGCGTTGGGGCTCGTTAATATTTTTTATTTCTTTTTCTTATTACCTTTTCATTTCATTGTTATTGTTATTATTTTTAGTTTTAATTAAAACAACGGGTAATCAGGGATTATCACTTTAGTTTTAACTAACTTTTAAAATGAAAACCATACAATTAAAGTTAAATGTTCAGGACGAAAATGCTCTATTTTAAAAGTGGATGATTAATTTACGAGGAAAGCGGTACGAACATTCTCTTTACTAAATTGTCTACTATTCATAATTTAACGAATAATATTCCAGATTTTCTCACAAAGCTCAAAATACCATTAAAAATTACCCAGAATTCTTTTGATGTGACTAATTGTATGTCTCTATTGTGCCCTATCTAGTCGATAGTCGAGGTTTTACATGTGAAAACTGCCGCTCTACTCAAAATATTTCGTCGTCTTCTTTTCTCTTAACATCGAAAGTTTCACTTAAATTGCAAATTTCGCTACAATCGTTTTCAAGCATTTGAAAAATGTACTTTTTTTGTAGTCATTGTGCGCAGTTGAAAAATGTACTCTTTTGAAGCCATTATTACAGTTTTATTTGCATTTCTTGTACATTTACTATGCTGAATTTTGGCTATACATGAAATACAAATTTCGATCGCACTACATTGAAATGTATGCTGTTTCTTTGGTTTATTCGTTTTTCATGATGCATAAATGTTCATATTGTTCAACCCGTCAAATAATTTCTTTCGAATTTTGTGTTTTAATCGCTATATTGTGGTTAAATCATCGATCTAAATGTTATATATCGACAATATTGTATATATGGCACTCACACCGGCTGTGGTAGTAGAATGCACTTATTATTACATGTTTATGTTATATTATTGATTGTACTCGACATTTTTTGGCAGTCTAAGTTTGACAATCGAGAGTAGGGGTGGGCAATGGGTCGGGTCGGGTCGGGTCGAGTTGAGTTTGACCCAAAATCGACCCGACCTGACCCGATATACCCGGTTTTGGGTCCTTTCACAAACCGACCCGACCCGGGTCCTATCCTAAACCGAACCGACCCGAACCGGCTCGGGCCGGGTCCATTTTTTTTTAAATCGTCAAGCACTTCCCCAGCCAATTTTAAGAATGCACGCGTACATACATAAGCTCAGATAGGACAAGATTGAGGAAAAGAGAATTACGCAGCCAATTCGGAATTCTTGGATAAATAGGAGTAAGGACCAGAAGATCCGGCTGCTGAAGCTATCAAATCTACTCCGGGAAGATAGAAAGAGTGTACTGTCGTTGAGACTAGGAAACAGAAGTATATGGCCGCAACCTGACCGAAGAATAGACGACCCATTTTTTTATTCGAATTCCATACCCTGGAAGATCGAGAGAGCAAATTGATAGAGAGTGTTATTTATAGTACAGAGAGAGACTTGCAAACTTGGGTCGAGATAAGGTGTCGTCACGTTTTGTTGTAGTTGTTGTACTATTGGGTACAACTCCATTTGTCGGTGATGGGTTTCCGACGACGGTGGAGGCGGAGGAGATTGGTTGTGGAGCTGATGGCAGAGGATTTTTTCTTCATTTGAGACTCAGGCTAGAAACGGGTAGAGACTGGAACCAATCTTCAATGTTTTCTTCTCTACTGCAATTGGGGGTCCAGAAGTATATATGGGTGTTGGGTTGGGTCGGTTTTTGGGCCAAACCCAACCCGACCCACAAATATTTTAATTTTATTTTACCCGACCCGACCCCGAATTTATTCCTAAATCTACCCAACCCGACCAGCCCTAATCGAGAGAGTAAACATGGGCGATGCTTTACGTGCTAAAGTGAATAAATTAAAGAATTATATTTTTTGTTCAATAAATTAAAAAGAACATAATCGTATTTAACATTTACATAATCTTACAAGTGAACGCTGGAAAAATCATGTCCATACACAATTAATTGGTAAACAGGGCCGCATATAAAAAAAAACTCCCATTTTTTCTCATTAATCTAACTAATTAAACGAATAAGTTCAATTCAATGGCCTCTTAGGGTGGCAAATATTTAGTTTTTTAAGGCTATATTTGCATTATAAAATCTTCATGCATTAATTTCAGAACCTCAATTTCTACAAAATCGATAGTGTTTCTTTTTCCTATTCTACCTAGGATAAACCAAGAAGGATGAATAATTCTACCAAAGCTAGTTACCATGCCAGAGAGGCCAATGGCTAAGCTCAGGTAAACAATCCATCAATCCCGCACCCTAACCTACCAATGTTCATGTCTGGTAGGGAAGATTATGTGAATCCCTTAACTGCAATTAAGCAAACCAACAATATACAAAGTTGGTTTGCTTAATTGCAGTTAAAACGGTTACATGGGAACTATTTTTTGTTAAGTGTGCTTATCGTGGTTAATTCAAATATGGGGGATGTATTTTCATCCAACGTTTTTATATATTCATCCCACTCTAAATTTATTTTCACGAAAATATATTTCGAATTAAAATCACTGCAAGTGTACGATTCGTTAATAAGTAATAAAGTGAATTTTGAGTCCAAGTATCGTCCCACAAGGATTGATTAGTTCAATTTTAAATATTCTTGACCTTAACCGAAACAATAAAATTGAAATGTTGCTGTAATGAAATTATAACTAAATTAATCTAATTATGCAAGGATGAATGATTTAATTAAACTGAATTCAAATAGCGTTTAATGTAATTTGAAGTTTTCGAATGTATGATGAATGTACTAGGATCACAAATCCCTAAGTAAATAGTTTTTTAAACCTAGTTTTACACTTTGACACGCGATTGAAATATTGACGAATCAATACTCCTAAATTATCTAACAGTCTCTTTCGAGTAAAGTCAAATCTATTCTCATATGTGACCCAACTATATCTCTATGACGTATGTGAACATACAAGAATGCATGAGTTTTTGTGAACACTTAAAGATTCACATAAGGCATAGCGATATATTTCTATCTCCTATCGGACCCTATGATAATTTATACCCCGTTGAATCTATTTCCCTTTACCACACTCGCACAATTAATGTGCACAATAATCGTGGAGAAAATAAATCCATGTAAACCATTCAAATAGTTAAAACATGTTTTTATTGTCAAGAATGTAAAACTAAAAACTAAAAATCATAATACATAGTTCATCATTCCTAGTACAAAATTAACCTAGCATAGCATGATGGAAAGAAGAAAATCAGAAAATAAAAATGAAAAAACGACCTCACCAATTCAATTCTTGACTTTAATCTTCGCTTGGGGGTGTTGATTTTTGCGTTATTCCTTTTTTTCTCCTCTAAAAACCCTTATGCTTATGTTTTTTAGGTCAAAAGAAGGTCTTCCCACGTGTTCTGGTCGAGTTTAGTATATATAGAATGCCTAAAATTTTGCTATCAAAGTAGAGTTTCAGTTGAAAAATGAAACAAAATTTCGTCAAAAATTTGTACTATACGGTCGCATAGTATATTTATAAGTGGTCGCATTGAAGGACGTCCAACCATCAATTTAAACCATGGAATGCACTATGCGGCCGTATCATATTAGACCTATGCAGCCGTATAGTTATTTGTTTTTCTCACCGGATAGTTTTCAGTATTTTGGTCATATCGTTTTCTACCGATATCCGATTGAGGTCATTAAAAATGCGTTGGAAAGATAACTCAAAGGGCTAAAATCCTTCCTGAGGTGTAACTTTTCCAATTCGAACATTTCGTATGCAAAAAATCGGTCTCAAACTGAGACTGAAAATTCGAAGCATAACTTTTTCAACTGGAAGTTGATATGTGATAGTACTTGAACTATATTTCATCCATTTGGCTTCTTTCCTTATCCAATTTATGCCTAATACTCTCAAATCTTCATCACGATGTTTGACATAACTTTTGAATATTTTCATTTCAGTTCCCGAACTTTGTATTTGATACAATTAAACCATTTTTCGCTATCTTTGCATTTTTTTCTCCAATTCTTCGTCAAGCATTGAGTTTTACCTAAAAAATGAAATATAACACAAGTTATGTAGTATTTTTATCCAAAGAATGGTAAAATATTATCATTTAGGACCTCGAATAAGTGTGGAAACTACACTTACCATTTACCCTCATTAAAATTTTAAATTTTATGAAGGGTCGCTATATTATCATCACAAAATTTAATAAGTGCACCACATTATACTCACACTCCAACCACCTTTAGTCAATTCCAAATTAATAGGTTGTTGGAGGTTGGGGGTAAAAAGGGTAAAACCTAAATTACATTGTTCACTTTCTACTTGCACATGTCCTCTGTGTGTCCGAATTAACATCAAATTGAATTTGGCATGCACTGTGCAACGGTTCGATAATATCTAAAAAGGAAAATGCTACTCTTATAATTTTACTTCACAGTAGGTGGTACAGTCTTTCAAAGAATCTAACGTGGCAGCTTAACCCGGCCCATCAAAAACAAATGGAAAACGTCTCACGTGCATTGTCTAACCTAATCCCCAATTCTTCCCCAACTTTTGAGCAAAATCAGACCTCCCACTCCAACCTCGCGAATCCAGCCACTCAACCCAGCAATCAACCCACTCAACCTGCTCAACCCATTCCCCAGTTGAAAGAGGAAGAAAGATAAGAATTTTTCCGGCTGCCCATTCTATTTTCTTGGAAGTCCAACTGCCGCAATACGTTTTTCCCTTCGGGTTTTTTGAAAAGTGTTTTTTATTATTTGGGGCAGTCGAAGTTTCTGTGCAGTTGGAAGTCCGAAAATATGTATGTATTTTGTTGGTAATCATTAATTTTGTTGCTAAAAATTCAAGGATAATATAGGCTTTCTTATTCATTCTAAAATGTCAAATTGAATGCATTTTAAAATTTTATTTAAATAGCTCTGAGAAGTGACAATTACCTTGTGCATCTGTAGCTCATATACCCTGCGATTCTTGTGATTGCACTATTTAAATATGACAGTTTTTCATTCAGAATGGAAAAGTCGAGTAGAGGCATATATATTGCTTGAACTCGGGTAACTTAAATATTTTAGTTCACAATCATCCATACTTGTTAAGAATATGACCATGTTAGGTCTAAATAATATGAAGTTCAAATGGAATGTTTAGAGTTATAGTTTCAAATGGTCAGTTTGAAATTCTAGTTACTTGCTTATAATGGTAAATTTCGAAATGAGCATTCTATGTGAGTTAGTAACAATGAATATGTGTTACTTTAATGAAGGAAAAGAGACAATGGTATTGGATGATGAAGTATGTGTAGAATCTAATGATGAGAAGTTGATGGATAATGTAGTCAACTTGGAAGACGATAACGATAATCTAGCAAGAGATGTTTTGATAGTGCCCGAAGTGGATATGCAGTTTAACGATCAAAAAGAGTTTTTCGATTTTTACAAAAGATATGAGTACGAAGTAGGTTTTTCGATTAGGAAAAGGAATTCCAAAAAGGGCGATGATGGATTAGTAAGATATGTTACACTGACATGTAGTCATGAGAGAAGACACATGAATAATAGCAGCACTTCTTTGAAGCCACAACCAACAATTCAGATAGATTGCAAAGCGAGGGTAACTGCTTCCTCAGATCCACATGGAATATGGAAAATTTGCACGGTTGACCTCGAACATAATCATAAAACAAGCCCATCGAAGTTCAGGTTGTATCGATGCAATCGAGAATTGAGTGCACATGTAAAATGGAAGTTAGAAGTGAATGATATGGCGGTGATTCCTTTGCACAAGAGTTACAACTCTGTAGTAGTTGAAGCCGGTGGGTATGAGAATATGACTTGCATTGAAAAGAAATGTCGAAACTATGTTGAAAATGTGAGGCGATTATGACTAGGTGAAGGAGATGCCGCAGCAATACAGTCCTACTTTTCAGAAATGCAAGCATGTTGCTCTGGGTTTTACTTTTGTATGGATTTGGATGATGAGTCACGTCTTAAGAATTTTTTTGGTAGATAATAGGTGTAGGCAAGCATATAAGGAATTCGGGGATGTCGTGATGTTTGATACCACTTACCTCACTAATAAATACGACATGACTTTTGCTCCATTTGTTGGTGTAAATCATCACGGACAATCAACACTGCTTGGATGTGAGCTGCTATCAAATGAGGATACACATACCTTTGTTTGGTTGTTCAAAATATGGTTGTTGTGTATGCACGGTCAAGCTCCTAATGGAATTATTACCGATCAAGATAGGGCTATGTAAAATGCAATTGAAATAGTCTTTTGATTAGTGTTNTGTCGTGATGTTTGATACCACTTACCTCACTAATAAATACGACATGACTTTTGCTCCATTTGTTGGTGTAAATCATCACGGACAATCAACACTGCTTGGATGTGAGCTGCTATCAAATGAGGATACACATACCTTTGTTTGGTTGTTCAAAACATGGTTGTTGTGTATGCACGGTTAAGCTCCTAATGGAATTATTACCGATCAAGATAAGGCTATGTAAAATGCAATTGAAATAGTATTTCCAAATACGAGGCATAGATGGTGTTTGTGGCACATGTTAAAGAAGTTGCCTGAAAAGTTTGGACACCACGTGGATAAGAATTCATTTTTTTCTTATATACATGGATTAGTTTATGACTCTCAGTTCGTTGAAGAGTTCGAGGAAGGTTGGAGAGTGATGATTGATACGTATAACTTATATGATAATGAATTGTTGTCCAAGTTGTATGAGAACATGGGTCGATGGGTGCCATGTTATTTGAAAACGAGTTTCTGGGCAGGGATGTCAATGACTCAATGTAGCAGAGTTTGAATGCGTTCTTCGATGGGTATGTGCATTCTAAGACATCGTTGAAGCAATTCGTTGAACAGTATGAACAAGCATTGAGAAATAAGGCCGAGAAGGAGTTCCAAGTAGATTTCAAGTCATATTTGCATATGGTGCCATGTGCAATGAAATATGAAATGGAAAAGTAATTTCAAGCAACTTATACCATATCCAAGTTTCGGGAATTTCAGGATGAGATTACTGGGAAGGTTTACTCGATGTCATATTTGCATCGGATGGCTATTCATGGAGGACATACCAGGTCGAGGAAGATGTCATTTATGAAGAAAATGTGAGGAAGAAAAAATTTTGGGTGGTGTTTCGTGCAGATGAGTGCAATATTATTTGCAGTTGTCATCTTTTTAAGTTTCGGGGTATTCTGTACAGACATGCCATATCAATGTTGATGCGTAATGACATCACATCACTACCGGATAGGTACATATTGAGGAGATGGATGAGAGATGTTTGTAAAGCCCACACAAGAGTTGCAGTGAACTATGATGGTTTGGTTAGCCTTCATGGGTAGTTAAGGTATGAGAGAATGTGTGCAGAGTTTGCTATGTTGGCAGACATTGCCATAAAAGATGAGGACCAATGTCATGCGATAGTTGATTGGATTCGGTTACAATCAAAAGAGTTAATGTCTACGAAGTTGATTTGTGAGAGTAATAGTATTTCCATGCCGAGTTTGCACTTAGGATCCCAATATAGAGCATCACATGAAACAAGTGAAGGTAGTGTACAAGATCTTCAATGCTCGAAAAGAAATGGCGCGCTAAAGAAATGTCGTAACAAAAGCCCATTGGAGTTACATGTTAAGAAATCGAAGATATTATGTTCTTATTTTTGTTGCATTCATTTATCTAAACCAATAGAAAATATAAATGATTCTAATACCGTGCATACTACATCAAGTTCGAGTAAAGTACCTAGACCGAGATCGAGATCGAGAAAAACAAATCTTGGACAAGATACACATGTCGTTCAGACAACCCAGCAAGCAGTATATTCCATACCCACACCCTTGCCATATTCACAACTTATATTGGTAAGTAAATATCTTTATTTGTTAAATTGAAAGGGCTTGATTTTTTATAGCATTTTCATTTCACATAGAGTGACATTTTCATTAAAATTTCCATTTTCATTTCACAAATCGTGTTCTCTTGTACTTCGATGCAATTTCAATTGTTTTCTTATGAAAATTATATTTTGAAATGATTCTTGCAACCATTCCAACCATTGATGTCACCCCTTCAAAGTGCTATACCAGGTTGGATTTTAGTTGCCATCCATTCCATTCCTCAAGCTACTATTGTTGCAGGTCCTTCCGCTCACATTCATACTCCAAGTTCTAGAATGACGTATCAAGCATCTGGTATTGGAATGGACTGTCAACTAGATGGTTCTTCAATAAGACCATTATTCACTCCTATCAATGAACATCAATAAGCAGTTGTATTTAGTAATGAAAAAACATAATGTTTGTACTGATTTGCAGTTATAGGTTGTGTTTATTTCAGATAGTAATGGATTGTTGATGACTTATTAATGTGGCCAATTTCTTCTATTGAACATATGACGGCTATTATGTTTGTAAAGATCTCATACTTTTCTATGGATTTATTTGCAATTTCATTTAAGTTTGAGCTGTTTGTAGGATTTATGACCATTTTTAAATTGACTGTAGCTGAACATGGATGAGTATCTTGTTTCTCAGGTTCTTGGAATCAAATGAGATACACCTTCTGTGTGTTTACTGTTTACATTGCCATATGCAGTAGAATGAAATTTCTTGGAATATTAAAGTTGGATCCAATCTTACATAGTTGTTTTATCGAAAATATGCTCGAATACAAAAAACAGTTTACGTACTACAAACTTCATGTCCAAACCGTTTAAGTACTACAAACTGCTACAAATCAACATTGACATGTCCTAACGACCACCAAATACAAACCTTTCAAGCACAATTCTATTACATCGAATTTTAGATAGAATTATCTGAAACTCTTTTCCCCTTACACATCTTTATGTTGAGGGAAATCTCCAAGTCTTTCTCATCCGTTAGCTTGGCAAGAGTTTTCAACATACACGACAAATCATCGACCAGCTCACCTCCGTTTGTAATGCCACTAGATTCACCATCATCATGCAATGATCATTTTTCGCCGGGATCATTTCTACACCATTTAAAGTACTTGCAGTCGCATGTACAACAATGAAACAATAGCCCTTTATGTTCATTGTTCTTTTCCACTTCTATCCATTTGACGTATCCCGCACTACAATTTGGACATTTTCTCTTTTTTGGGTATTATGGCAGCATATGTCCAACCTGTCTACATAATGATAATTCTCCTATTATTTCCTGCCATCGAAGTAATCTAGTGCAAGAGTGATATTCAAATTAGTAATATATTTTAGTTACAGTTTTGCCAATCAGGATATACACAGTATTAGCCATCTTTATTCTCATATTAGCAATCTATCGAAAGCCAGATACCACAAGCATGATTGTTAACTGTAGTACCAACTAATGCAAAACCTTGAAATGATCACAGGCCACCAACAAATTCTTACAAAGAGATCAAATTATCAATTATATTCACTTACCAAGATGAGTAACAAGCACTTAGCATTGGAAATTCAAGAAAATATACTAAAAACATTGGAACCAAAAAAGTCACCACTTTTCAAAAATCTCAACAAACCTTTAACAGCTAAAATATACTTATCATCGATTTAATTACCTAAAAGTCAATACCCCAATCCTCATTGTTTGTTACAGTTTTGCTTTGAGGATAAATGTGCTATAAACATACAAATTAATGATTACCAACAAAATACAAACAATTTTTTGTACGTTTCACTGCACAGAAACTTCGACTACCCCAAATAATAAAAAAACTTTTCAAAAAACCCGAAGGGAGAAACGTACTGTGGCAGTCGGACTTCCAAGAAAATAGAATGGGTAGTCGGAAAAATTCTTACCTTTCTTTCTCTTTCTCAGCTGGGGAATGGGTTGAGTGGCTAGATTCGTAAGGCTGGAGTAGGATGTCCGATTTCGCTCAAGAGTCAGGGGAGAATTGGGGATTAGGTTAGACAAGGCACGTGAGTCGTTTTCCATTTGTTTTTGATGGGCCGGGTTTTTTTTTTGGGTCCGGGTCAAGCTACCATGTCTAATTTTTTGAAAGGATGTACCACCTATTGTGAAGTAAACTGTAAGAGTAGCATTTTCCATCTAAAAATGGGCAAAAACATATGCACCAAATAGTTGTTTCATATCACATGCATATGCATTTTAAATTTCTTCATCAAATGCATCATACATGCACGATTTCATAATTAGGTGGTATCGAGATTTGGAATAAGATCTATGTGTAATCTTATCTGATCGAAAGAGAGAACTTAAGAAAAAAAAAACATTTTTTAATCTATATTAATATTTTCAATTATTATTTTAGGACATGTTTACAAGATTTGATAATATTAAGAAAGAAAATAAAATAAAATTAAAATTTTGTCTCTTTAGAGTTAGGTGCTGATTAAAATTAAATTTTTAGTAGGTTTTGTTAAAAGTTGATGAAATGTGTGATTAAAAAGTTGTGGATCTCATGAAATATGTGGTTGAAATTAATTGTATACTTTAACTTAAATTAAAATCTAAGTTTTAATCCGACTTTAGTACTGTCTAATCCTGTATTTTGTGTAGGCCGGGGCAACAAATGAAGGCTATAAGGCACAAGGAGCTGCTGATGCCGTCAAGGATTCTGTGAACAAGTGAATTGTAGATGGAATTAATTTCAATTTCTTAATATTTCAGATAAATGAAATAAGCTCATTTAAAGAACTACTTGTGCATTTTTATTTCTCAATGTATTGACTTCTAAATTGATCTACAAAACTATTTATAAATATGGTTATGGTCCCTAATTCATATGAACTTCTTATTTTTTGTGTCATTCCATCAACACAAGAATATAAGAGAAAACATATTGAAGAGAAAGATTCAAAACTTGCAACCAAGATCAATAATAAAGAAGAAGGAATTGAAACAACCAAGATAACAGAGCAAGAAGCCAAAATCAAAGCAAGAATTCAAGAATCGAAGGAGTCAATATTCAAAATTAAAAATTAGGAAACCAAACATGAAGAGATTGCAGTTGATATTCAAGATTTAAGATTCGAAATCAAGAACCAGTAATAAAGAATTATTACCAATGAATTAAGGTATGTTTAGCATTTAATAATTCTCTTGGTGATTTGACTAGAGGATTTTGACAATAAGGTAATTAGGTTTTCAAGTTCTTAAGATTTAAAATTTTATAAAAATATAACAAGTGTTATGAGAGCTAACTTCATGTTAAACCATTGAGATTCAAGAAATAATTTTTATGGTTGTAGTTCATACATTGAATTTTAGAATTCTTTAATTTGGAATGTGAATTTTACCATAATTTTGAAATTTAGAATTTTCAAACAATAATTTTTGGATTGAACTTCATACTTTGGATTCCTTAATTTCCTTAAGATAGACTTAATGTTTGACATGATTTATTGTCAATAGTTTATTACTGTACCAAGAGTACCACTTATAAGTTGATATTTCTATTCAAAGACAAAGGGGGTGTTTGACACCCATTTTAGTAGAAAAACGTGTTTTTGAATAGTGATTGATGGAAGAATGTGTGGTTAAAAAGTAAGGAGAATTTTTAGATTTATGTGTAATATTATTTTGTTGATAGAATGTGTGGTTGAAATGAAGAAAGAGAAAAAGAATGAGAATGAGAATGAGAAAAAAATGGGTACCAAACACGGGCTAAATGTCAATGTTTTTCTCGGTATCTTGTGGTGGAGCCCACCATTATTTGAATTTATTGATTGCTCAATATGTTTCTCATGTGAACATACTAATTAGGTTTAAGTTCTCTATTTAGTTAATCTATCAACTTCTGCAATATTTGCCAATATCAATTCAATTCCCATGCTTGAACCAAATTTTAAGAATTGGAAAGAGAATGTTTGTATTGTTTTTGGCGGCATGGATCTAGATATTACGTTAAGGACTAGACAACCCACTACTCTTACGGATAAGAGTTCCGTTAATAAAAACAGAACTCAGATAAGTGGGACTGTTCAAACCGCATAAGTGTTATGATCATGACGCGTGGAATTCAAGCAATATTTAGGGACGCTGTGTCCGATAAGGTAACTACTGCTAATGAATTTTTTTAAAGAAATCGAAAAGCGCTTTGCAAAAGGCGATAAGATCGAAACTAGTACGTTTCTGACGAACTTGATTTCACTAAAATATAAGGCTAAAGAAAACATAGGGAAATAAAATATAGATATGTCTCATCTTGTTTCAAACCTAAAGGCATTCAAGTTTGAGCTGTCTTAAGATTTGCTCGTGCATTTAGTTTTTGATTTCTCTTTCTCCAAAGTTAAGCTAATTTAAAGTCAGTTACAACTGTCAAAGGGGAAGTAGACTCTTAATGAGTTCATTTCATATTGTGTGCAGGAAAAACAAATGTTAAAGCAGAAAGTGTTCACTTGAAAAGTACCTCTAAAGAGAAGTTAAAGAATAAGGAAGTTGCATCTGGTTCAGCTAAAAAAAATGCAAAAACTTGAAAAGGATTAATCATCTGGCTGTTACTTTTTTGAAAATTTGGGACACGTGAAGACTGTGCTAAATACCACGTTTGACGTGTTAAGAAAATTATACTTCTCACTTTAGTTTGTTATGATGTTAATTTAATTTTAATACCTAGACATACTTAGAAGATAAATTGCAGTTCCACTACTCACATAAGTGTGTCTATTCAGGTTGCTCGAAAATTCAAAAGCCAATTGATGTCGAAAGATTCATCTCCGTAGGATGATGACAAATCAGCTAAAGTTGAGGCGCTATAAGGACTTTTAGGTTATTATTTGGATTAGAAAGAGACATTTGCGGTACCGTCTTTTGGACGGAATGTGGTTTCTATTTCTACATTGTACAAATTTGGTTACTCTTGTTCAATTTGATACATTTGCGGTACCGTCTTTTAGATGAAATTTGATTTCTGTTTCTACATTGGACAAATTTGGTTACTCTTGTTCAATTGGAAATAGTAAACTTAGTCTTTTTCTTAATTCAAATATTGTGGATACAAGTTCTTTATTTGATTATGATGACTTATATTTGCTTAATACGGTTACTTCTTATAAAGAAACTTTACACTTGAATTCGCATGGTATTAAATGTAAATCAATCAATGAGAATTTTGCTTCATTATGTCACAAGCATTTAGGTCGCATCTCTCAAAGAGAATGAAAAAGTTTGTTTTAGAAGAAATTCTTGATCCCCTTAATTTTCTAAATTTAAATGTTTGTGTTAATTACATTAAAGGGAAACAAACAAATATAAGGAGATTATGTGGTAATAGAATTTCAAATGTCTTAGAACTAATTTGTACGAATATCTGTGGGTCATTCCATTCGACTTCATTAAATGGTCAACAATCGTTTATTATGTTCATAGACAATTTTTTTTTCTTTATTGCTACATGTATCTCATTCATGAGAAATTCCAATCGCTGGACATGTTCAAAGCTTACAAGTTTGGGGTTGAAAATCAACTCAACAATAGTATAAAACACATCGATCTAGTTATGATGGTAATTACTATGGCAGGATATCAAGAGAACGATATCCAAGGCCTTTCGTTGAATTCCTAGAGGGATGTGGATCGTCTCACAATATACTATGCTAGGATCCCCTAGCATGAATAGTGCTACTAGAGGCAAAACAGAACACTTAAGGACATAATAAGGAGTATGACTAGTTATTTTTCTTACCGGAATCTCTCTAGGAAGAAACACTAAAGATTGCAGCTTAAATTCTCAATAAAATTTCAAGTAAAACAACTCTTAAGGGGTCATAAACTTTTAAAGATCTTATTATTAGGTCAATTTTCGAAACATGATTAGTTGAGGATGTAGAGTTTGCGGGAGATAAGGTTCTAAGATTAAGGACTTTGTTTTGAAGAAGAGTATGTATATATATTTTCTGTTGCAATTGACAATGATAAGGAGTAATGACAAATTCTTGCTCCAAATTTTGTTCAAGAAATAATTTCGAATAAAGACAATAGTACAAAATTCCATATACACAATCAAAAAATTGTTTCAGAAAACAAACTCAACAATCTCAAAAAAAAATGTCATTAAGAAAATCCACTAGAGAAAGGAGAAAGACAATTTTTGATGACTTTATAATTTTTTCATGAGGAATTGATGGAAAAAGATATAATCAATCAAATTTTATTAAACCATGCAAAAGAATAATTCTCAATAGTAGATTGATGCCATGAATAAAGAGATAAAGTCCATGAAAGACAATATTGTTTAAGAACTCATCTTGTTACCTGAAGTTACAATGCCCATTGTTTATAAATGAATATTTAAAATCAAGAGGAATTCGAAGGGTAATGTGAAAAGATATAAGGTTTGTCTTGTTGCAAATAACTTTACTCAAAAAGAAGACATTGATTTTAAAGAAACTTTCTCTCCGGTTTCTAAGAAATACTCTTTTAGAATTATATATTATGGCACTTGTGACGCATTTTGATTTTGAGCTACATCTAATAATCTACAAATTAAAAAAATCATCTATGGATTTAAGTTGGCTTCCCGTCAATGGTATCACAAATTTAATCAAATAATTATCTCGTTTGATTTTGAAATAAGGTTAGTTGATGATTTTGTATATCACAAGTTTAGTGGGAGCAAACATATTTTTCGATATTGTATGTTGATCACATAGCTTGCAATGATATAGACCTATATCACGAAACCAGGAGACTTCTGTCATGGAATTTTGAAATGAAATATCTTGGTAATACCTCTTTTGTATTAAGGATATAAATATATCAGAATCGTTCTCGGAGTATTTTTGGATTCACTACACCAAAAAATACCTTTTGCAGCGGCCAAAAAACGCTGTGGTAGACCTTTTGCAGCGTTTTAGCGTATGTTGTGAAGTGCGGTGTTGCCGTTAAGGGAAGACTTTTTGCAGTGTTTATTCACCGTTGCGAAAAACCCTTTTGCAGCATTTTTTAAACGTTGTGGTAGATCCCCTTTTGTAGCGTTTTCCAAACGTTGCCGTAGACCCCCTTTTGCATCATTTTTTCAGCTTTGCCGTAGACCTTTTTTTTTTTTTTACATTTTTTACAGTTATATGTGGTAATTGACCACCAAAATTAAAAATGACACTTCGTGAACAAATTTTGGAATTGTATAAAAATTGATAATTTCATTATAAATTTTTGAATTAATACAACAATAGAATGTTATTACAACACAGTCTATCTAAAAAGGAGTAGGGATTAAACAGCGAAACTATAATAAACTAATTACAAATACTGAGTAGTCGGGTTATTATCCAAAAGTGCCTAAATTTGGTCCCTTGTATTTGTAGTAATTGTGCTCACTNTAGATATTGTTTTTTTACAATTATGGATGATGAATAATTAACCCACAAAATTAAATAGAACACTTTGTGACATTTTGAAATTGCATACACATTGATAATTTCATTATAAATTTTTGAATTAATACAACAATAGAATGTTATTACAACACAGTCTATCTAAAAAGGAGTAGGGATTAAACAGCGAAACTATAATAAACTAATTACAAATACTGAGTAGTCGGGTTATTATCCAAAAGTGCCTAAATTTGGTCCCTTGTATTTGTAGTAATTGTGCTCACTGAAAGAGCAACCATAGAGAAAATGGTGGCTAGATCGGCCCAGCGACTAAGAGCATCAGCAACATGATTGCTAGATCC
>CAIGRH010157468.1:0-13674 GCA_903798295.1 Fraxinus nigra | reverse complement strand
AAAGTAGAAAAATAAGTTTTGAAATAGCGCAATTTTAGAGTATGTGTAGTTTAAAAAAAAAAAAAAATTAGATTTATATGAAAAATATTTTATTGTGAGAATGTGTCGTTGAAAATAAGTTTTTAGGAAAAAATGTTCAAAATAATTTCTCTTAATAAATTACCGAGTTATAGTTTTTTTTTTTCCTTTTCTTTTAAATGAGACCATTTGTATGCAATGAAAAAATATTATCGTTGTTTGTATTGCACAAAATTGAAATTGTTCTTGTGTATGTACAATATTTTAATTTAAGATTTTAGTTGGTAATTGATAAATCATAACATAAAAGTATATATTGAAAAGACTCTATTTTGAATGAACATCTTTAAATATTAGGGCAAAGCCCCTTTGCCTGGGAAAGGGGCGCTCGGGTCCCACCAATAGGGGGGCGCTCGGGTTTGACCCGAGCACCCCTTTCCCGGGCAAAATAACACGGTCCTAAATATTAAGCCCTTGTTTGACAGATTTTAATTTACAACTTTTTTATCACATATTTTATTAATTTTTATCAAAATCTATTAAAAATATGATTTTAATTTCCACCAAACAGGGGTTAAGAGGGTAATTTTTTTTTTTAAGGTTTTTCAATAATATAAGGGGTAATTATATTACCACCACAAATTTTATTCATGATACCACATTATAATCACACCACAATTAAAATATATTTTCAATAAATACACTACAATAAATTTACAATTATGATCATAATACAATAAAAACTAAAAAGGATAAGTATATTGTGCCCACAAATATTATTTCTTTACACCACTTTTTATGCACACCTTAAGGCCTTATTAAAATATACTTTTCATAAACACACCAACACAATTTTATAATTATAACCCTAATTCAATTTAAAAAAAGTGGTGTACATTGCCCTTCCGAACACGATTTCATAAACACACCAAAACAACAGATTTCATTTCTGAACAGAATTTAGATTTAGATAAATCCTTCATCTGAACAATTATCAATCTCAAGCCCAATTATCATATTGGAAAAATTCGATAGTCATTGATAATAAGATCTTTAATAAGAGACGTAATTAGCACACAACTACAAAACATTATTCTTCTTCCCACCATTTGCATCTTATGCACAGCACTAATAACATAATTATAAAACCAACCAAAGCATGACAAGAATGTGTTATATGCTTAGAACCAGAAAAGTTTAAGCCAAAACCATGGGAAAAAAATGGAAGCAAATTTAAGTCAATAGATTGTTTTGGTGTGTTTATTAAAAGTATATTCAGAACTATTACTCTCGTCCTTTTATGTTATTTTACTCATGGTTATTTACGTAAATAAGAAAATTGTGGCGTACCAAATACTCATTGTTGTGGTAATATAACGACCCTAATATAAGTAGTGTAGCACTGAAATTTAAAATTTTATTAAATGCTATCATAAAAAAATAAAGAATAAGTACTTTAAAAAATGTGGAAAGTCGAACACAAAAGTTAAAATAAAGAGTCTTCTAAACCCTAATTTTAATGTTTGATTATTTGAAGAGAAGAATATTTCAAATTTTAAAGAATTTCTTGAAGATGCTCTGATTATTAACTATCAAAATAGACCGTGTGATGTACTTAGTTACTAACAAAGTCACTAAATCAAATTTAAGGTATTGTTTGAGAAGGTTGTCGATAAAAATTTTAATAGATTTGACAAAAATTGAAATATCAGAAAACAAGCCGTTATGAAAAGAATATCAAATAACAAGGTCCCAAGCTCATTGCTCCCCCCTCCGCCATTGATCAACTCCACGGGGCCACACAGGTGTGAACATGTCGAAAGTCAAATCTGCCCTTCATATTCGCCTGGAGAATGAATTTATTCTCTGGGTAATATCGTCAAAATACGTATCTCATCCCTTTCACTAAAAAGTTTGGCATTGTCCAAAACTCCAAACCAGAGAGAGTCCAGAAAGGAAGAAACACTGCAAATATTTTTCTTGCTGTCACCGAAGGGTATTATAGTAATTAAGCACCACTAAAAAATCAAGAGGCCACTCAATTAATCACGAATTTTTTCGCTATTTAACACTGCATTAGGCCTAATTAAAGTTCCCCCTTTTTTTCTCCTCCTCCTCTCTCTCTCTGTCTCTCTGATATTACTGGGAGTGTCTGCAAATGACTTCACCAAAAAGTTGACTTCTTTTCTGAAATTTTCTTTGAAGGGTAATTTTCTGTTCTTTATTTTTTTTTTGCCAATTCATTTCCATCTTTGTTTATACTGTCTTTATGAAATCTTATTTTGGTTCTTCATATTGGTATGATCCTGAGTTTGAGTTCATTTATTTTCTTGATTACTTGGTGAATTAAATGGTTTGATGCGTATTTTAATTTTTATTGAATTTGGTTCATAAACAGCTAGAATACCAGTAATTGTTTAAAAGGATTAAGGAACTTAATCAGTGCTGTTGGAAAATTGCAGTTTTTATTTAAGATTTTTTTGACTGTTATCTGCTTTTAATTTTATCACATAGGCTTTATTTCATTACTCCTTGTTCCCCTCTTCATGTATACATAGGTTCCAAGGTTTTCACCTTCCCGTTTATTGCTATGTTTCTCTTGTTCACCAACTCTGTGTTCCTCTTATCAAGAGTGCATAGTGCAGAGAGTGCGTTTGGCTCTCGGTTTTTTGGGTTTCTTTTCTCTCATGTCTAAGTTTATGAATCTTCAATGACTCGGGCTTAATCCCATAAAGTCGATAAATCTTTAGCTCATAATGAACTACCCCTCAATGATCTTGAATATGATTATATGAGCTATGTCATGAGTAACAACAATATCTCATATAACATAGACTGGAGAGATCACTTCTTTCAACCGGGCTAATGATGGAGTGAGTGGTCTATGACCTTTGTATGGAGTGTTTGTTATCTTTACGACTCCATAAATCTTTCAAGGCCACTGCTCCCTCTCAAATTGAATTACATTTATAATTGAAAACTCCTGATTTTATGGTTTAAAAAGCATATTGTTGTATATCTTCTCGATTACTCTTCCTTGGAATTAGGTTTTGTAGTGGTGTCAACTATTATTTTCTCTCTTTTAGAAGAAAGTCAATGAAACAAATCAATCCCTTGTCGTGGTTATCTTCAATCCAGCATCTTTGTTTCTATTTTCACCTTCACTGAAATAAGAAATCTTTTAACACACAAATTATTGAGAACAAAGTTCATTACTTTTTTTATCAGTGTTTTCTTCTTTTTGATGCTGAAATTCTATGAAATCAGAGGCATAAGATCCAAGGTGATCAGAAACACCTTCTAGCCCAGGTCGCATAACCTCCTCTCTTGGCGCCTTCTATTACAGTTCACCCAATTTCTTTTTATAAAAATAAGGGCAAAATTTTTTTACTGGTGGAGCCAGCACGGGCGGTTGCCGGAGCTCGCTGGGTGCTGGCTCCGCCGCTGCTTCCAGGTGCTATTCTTCAACCCAGAGCCCTTGTTTCTATTTTCACCTTCACTGAGATAAGAAATCTTTAATATACAAATTATCTTAGTTTGACTTAAAAAAATGGTTCTTTTGATTCTTAATGTGGATAGATTCATAATTCTCTAAAATAAATTAAGAGGCTTACCATGATTAAACTGACTAATTCGCTTTATCCCAACAAACAATTAGCCATTAAGCAATATTTTAGCCTGATTTTTTAAGATCCAATTCTATTTATTGCATTTATGATATCGCAGTCTGTTTTGAAGTGAATGGTAAACACGGATCTGCATATTTTTCGGTTATATCATGCTATAGCAGATAATGCTTATATGGCTTCGTTAAATATTCTCTTTTCGTCATTGTTTGGCCTTTTCTCTGTTAATCTGACTTGACTTAAATTGTAATTCCTGATCTCAATTTGCATCACGAATAATGTCTCAATTTCCATTTTCTTGCACGAGTATTATATGAAATTAAGGTCAAGTTCTTTGTTATATCAGGTGAATGTATGAAGATTCTGTACCGAGAGGCAGGAACCGGTGTCTATTTGGATTGCTTCTACTATAGAATTCTATCATAGAAACGTTATTAGTTCTCTTCATGAATACAATGCTTTGAGATTCGAATTTATTGATTACTTAAGGCAGGTAATATAATGGATAGGTCAGACACATCAGGCTTTGTGAGTGGTGGAGGTTGCCCGTTAGAATTTGTTCTTTTCTATTTCATTTTGGTTTATAAATTTTCCTACTAGTATCTTGTAACCTTCTGCTGGTAGTAGTTTTTGTTTATCACATAAGAACGGTATGTTTTCCCCTTTCGACGGCAAGCTCTTAAAGAATGGAAACACGAGGGACACCTCGTTACAATTGGATTGCTCTGGCCACAGAAGATCTGAAACTGCAGGGTTCGAGAACAGTCGAACTGATGGTGTTCCAAGTATTTATGCAAATGCTCCAGATGATGGGTGCAAGTTAGTGCTCGGATTGGGCCCAGCGCCTAGCACATACTTGGATAACTTTTCAACTTTGCGGGGCAACAAAAGTAACGGACTGACAACAATATTTGAACAAGGTCTATCAACTGACCATGATTCGATTTTAAAACTAGGTCTGTCAGGGGTTACTGACGAAGTTTCCAGAGTAGTCGATCTTTCAGCTTCCACTGAATGTACTTCTCAAGTATCTTCGGATGGCAATAGACTTGTGATCCCTGTTGCTGACGAGGGTTCTACATCTGGCAAGAAATCCTCTGGCTATTTATCAAACTTCTATCTGGCTCCAAGATTGGAGAATTCCGAAATTGCATTGACAGGAAATAAATTTTTAAAGCTTGGAGCAGCATCTCATTGCCAATTTTCTCAGCTTAGTTCTGAACCTTCTGGCAGTTCAAAGTACTCAATCAGTGTCATGACAGAACCTGGAAGAGCTACTGTATCTTCAGATCACAGGACAAACAACACGAAGAGATGCAACTTTGCTGGATGTACGAAAGGGGCCCGTGGGGCAACAGGTCTTTGCATTGGCCATGGCGGTGGACATAGATGCCAGAAACCTGGGTGCAATAACGGGGCAGAAAGTAAGACTGTCTACTGTAAAGCCCACGGAGGAGGGAGGAGGTGCCAGTATCTAGGATGTACTAAAAGTGCCGAGGGGAAAACAGATTACTGCATAGCACATGGTGGCGGAAAACGCTGTGGATATCCAGGAGGGTGCACGAAAGCAGCACGTGGCAAGTCAGGCCTTTGCATCAGACATGGTGGAGGAAAGAGGTGTAAGATGATCGGCTGCACTCGCAGTGCAGAGGGACAGATTGGCCTGTGCATCTCTCATGGTGGTGGACGACGATGTCAATTCCTAGGTTGTACCAAGGGTGCTCAAGGGAGTACCTTGTTTTGCAAAGCACACGGTGGTGGAAAAAGATGCACGTTTACAGGGTGTACAAAAGGTGCCGAGGGAAGTACATCTCTCTGCAAAGGGCATGGTGGCGGAAAACGCTGTCTCTTTGATGGTGGTGGGATCTGCCCAAAAAGTGTGCATGGAGGTACGAATTTCTGCGTTGCCCATGGTGGTGGAAAGAGGTGTGCTGTCCAAGGTTGTACCAAGAGCGCACGGGGCAAGACTGACTGCTGCGTCAAGCACGGAGGTGGAAAACGTTGCAAGTTTGAAAACTGTGATAAGAGCGCTCAAGGTAGCACTGACTTCTGTAAGGCCCATGGTGGTGGAAAGAGGTGCAACTGGAGTGAGGGAAAATGCGAAAAGTTTTCACGGGGAAAGAGTGGGTTATGTGCTGCACATGGCAGCCTAATTCGGGGGCAGGAGACTATCAAAGGAGGAATGCTTGGACAAGGACTTTTCCACGGATTGGTTCCTGTTGCTTCTAATGCTATTAGTAGCTTTGACAACACGTGCCTGTCCTCTGGTGTGAGTGTGATATCTGATTCCATAGACTCGATTGAGAAGCTGCCGGCTAAAAGACAACAGCTTATCCCGCCTCGGGTACTGGTTCCTCAGTCAATGAGACCAGTAGGTTCGGAGAAGCAAGAGGATGTGAGCGCTAGGTTTAACATTGGCAGCAACAGCTTTAATTTTGTGGGTCCTGAAGGGAGGGTCCATGGTGGTGCATTCATGTCCTTACTCAGGGGAAACCTGAAAAACGGGATTAACAGGATTTGAATTGGTTCTATCAAACCTTCTACTCGTGATTTATATGTTCCTGGTTATGAAATTCTTGATATTAATCCACCCTTGAAATATCGAGACACTGGATATAAGTTGTCCAGTATCGTCTAATACTATTGCCATTGTTAAATATGTTCAATAATTTGTAATATTATGCATAAATCTTCTAGAGGCACTTTCGTTCTTAGTCCTACCGCTCCTGTGCGTTCGGATTTATAAATGTATGTACTTGTAATGTGTGTTCAATCCATCTTGTTGTGATCATAGTAAAACAGTATAAATACCATATGGAGTCCACAAATTCACATTAGCGGCAATGAAAGAAATCTTCAAATAATTCACATTTACCCCCTATCTGTTTTGCTCTCTCATCTCATGAATTGATTGCCAAACACACTCAATTTCAGGTAAATTCATTACAATTTACTAGTATTATTAATCCTTTTACGACTGTGTGTTGAATTTGATCTGTATTTATATACCTGACTTTCGCGCTTTGATTATTCCTGATTTCAAAGATCGAAAATTGCAAACGATCATATTGCCGTGAGAAATCCGTACAAGAGCTTTTTTCTCTCGTTTTGCATTTGAGTTTCTGTTTCGAATAACTGAGTTTCGAGTATCTACAATGTATTTTTAATCGTTTCGCATAGAATTTGTCGGATTTTATTGTCGTAATTCATTAAAATTAAGGTTCAAATTTTCAAACTTCGAATTACAAAATCCTGCTGAAAATTTCGAAAAAATTGTCGTATAAATAAAATTGTGGATTTCCGATTGAATTTCAACTACGGAAGATGTAATCTGAGGTGTGTACTAATTAATGCTATGGTTGAAGTACATTTCCATGGAAAACCTTCAAAGATCCAAAGCTCCGAAGCTCAAGTCGCTAAGCCGCACGCCTTTGCCGATCAATATGCAAAATGCCATTGGCCGCCGTTATCGCCATTCAATCTTCGATCCGTACGCATCCGACAGCTCGAACTCTCCATCTCCGCTGGCGAAGTACCTCCGCTCCACCACTCCGCTGGCGGCGATTGAGAACCTGCAGACGCCACCGACGGTGTTCAGAGCGCCGCCGATGAAGGTCGAGGAAGATGTACTGGTAATGGACGGCATTCTGATAGCAAAGTCCAACAAAAGCTGTGACAGTGGTGGTGTAAGGGTTAGGTCATCGCTTAAATCATCTGATTCCAGGAGAGGCAGCTTAGGGAGTTTGATTTCTTCTTCTTTATCATCGTCGTCGCCAGGCGGCGGCGGAGGGAGCGAGAATGACAATAGAAGACTCTACTGCTACAAGGCTGAAAATTGCCGGTCGTGCGAGGAGGATTCTAGCATCTGCCGCTTCGGATCCAAATGCCAGGTCAATATAATTCTCACTGTGTGATCTAAATCATCTAATAGTATAGTAATCAACAGTGATAAGATTCATCCACGGCTGTGATTAAATCTTGCTTTGAGGAAAAATGTAGTGCCAGTACTGTTCACATTCGTAAAGTACAAACACCAAAGCACGTTGTACATCTTCAATTTTTCTGCCGAAAAGAGTTGTACTTTATTTCTAATTTCCCAAAGTCGATATTTGTACTGTGCTTATAGAATGTAAATGCAATTTGAACAGTTCGCAAACCGGAAAGAAGAGCTGCGCCTGCGCACAAATATTTCTGAAAGCAATAGCAAATTTGAGGTATAAAGAACTGCGAATCATATTCTTGTTATCAATAATTTAACATAGTGAATACTAATTCGGTGGTAATATGAATAAATTTCTCAAACTACATCTTTTTGATTTCGCAATTTTCATTGGGCACAGATCTGCGAATCGTACAATATTTCAGGAGGATCAAGTTCTTCATCTTATGGCACAAAGTGCCGCTTTGGTCCTCACGAGGTCAAAGCAGCACAAGGACCAGCAATCACGCCAACACTGCCAATACCTATGGCCTTGCCAACATCACCCATCGAAGTCAAACAACCTTCTGATGCTGTTGTCTTTAGCGGACCTTCAACTGCCAGTCTTACTACCTCTGATTGGACACCTCAGGATGATCAAATTGAGATTACTTTACCCTGTGGTACAACTGAGAGAGAGAATCCCTCAAGAGAAGATGTGGATGATCATATACAGAGGGTTCTCTATGGAACTGGTTCAAGGAAAAGATTGCCCGTTTTTGCTGAATTTTGCACAGTAGACGATTGATTTGGAATGTCTTTGCTGAAGAAGACACTAATTTTCAGCTGAATATGACTCAGGTTTTTGTTCAGAACAAAGGTAACAGACTTACATACTTGCCACTGGTTAATATTTGTAGAATTTCCGTGATCTGGGTTTTAATTTCGTTCTTTTGGAACATCTTATAGGCTATAAGATTGCACTGTAATTGAATAAAAGAAGTAGATATCCGTATACCTTTCTAATAACATGCATTTTTTGACTTGTGATGAACGAAATTTACACTACTGTATTGTGGAAATTCACTTGACATGTTAATAAAATTTAAGGATGCTTGGAACTTTATATCCGCTTCCCACACGAACATGCATTTATGTTGGATGGATTTCCTCTTTCTATATATTCTCGTTGAGACATTTAAGATCTATTCAGTAATGGTGGTGTTTAGGTTGATCTAAAATGCCAACATTGCCAGTTCTTTTTCTGCATCTATTTTTGTGTATTTTAAGTGTGCGTTGATTCATTTGCTTCTTTAACTCTGTTGCTTAACGAGATATAGTTGCTGATTGCAGCTAGCATGTACCAACTTATTTAGCTGCTAGTGTATCATTGTGAGGATGATAATCAATAATAGACAAGGACAATAATATCTGCAACAGAGAACTAGTAAGTTCTTTCATGATAATTGATTATGTTTGTGTCACCCTATGTTGCTGGTGCATGAATGTCTGTGTATCTAAGGGTATCCCAAATTTTAGGACTCGGGGGCTCAACTGTGAAATTGAACCAAAAATAAACAGACAATGATTAGTCTAGGAGACAACTAGTCTGAACATGCATGATAATTAAATATGTTAACTTCCTATGTCACTTGCAATATGGCACAAGTTTCTGTTACAAGTGCATATGAAAGTGTGAAATTTTTGAACTCCAGTATATCGTTGAAAATGGATACATGTTATTCTTAAAATCAGGAAGCTGATATTGTATTCTTCTCCAGATTTAAATTAATTCGCCTTTATAAAAAGTTATATGTCGTTGAAAAATGACAATAACAGATCATATTATTTTAAGTAAAACCTTAATGCTTGGTTACTTGTGTAAGGTATAAGTTGTCTAGGTGTGATGTCCATCCTTGAAGAGTTGGTCATGGGAATTGTGTTGTGTTAACACAAGTGCATTATTGATCACCAAAATGTTTGAGTAATATAAATATCATAACCGATATGGAGATAATTGCTGTTTTCTTTTTCCTTTTGTTATATACTGATAAATGAGAATTCTTTAATCCTTTTATAACTCTATTTTAGTTTATTTTGCCATAAGGCTGCTTGCGTAATTCGGCACTAAGATATGTATTATCAATATTATCTTTATACTTCATGTTACTGCAATAGTAGCCCTGGCTTCTGTTCAACAATTGGTGAATACATCAGAATACGTCCCCATAGCGCCATATGTATGGATAAAATGGAATATGATTAGGATGTGAAAATGTGATTGTAAATACAAGGTCTCAAACATATGCTGGAATTTAGTTACTGACTTTAATATTTCTGCATTTGATTCTTCTCAATTTTTCATCTCAGAATTGAAAGGAATACAACTTTCTGAAATGCTGATCACTCACCCATCAGCTTTCTATTGAATTCCTTCTCTCCTTTTTTAGTACTTTTACTATAATAATAGCCATGCTCACTTCAATTTGAGTAAACGAAGCTTATTTCATGAAATCAAATAACCAAAAACTTAATCAACTCCTACTCCTTATCTAGTGAAATCAAATAAAGCATACACATATAATAGAGTTCTCATTTCTTATATTATCTAACATTTTGTACTTCAAAACTCTGTACTCGATGCTTGATCCAAACATGGTAATCATTAATGAAATCTGACCATTCTGAAAGAAGGGAATTTTTTTTGTTTTTTTTTCCTCCTGTTGAAATAGAATCAACAGAACGTGTTAGTTATTTGAGAACAATTATTTTCCAAGGAGTCTAATTCAGGTTTATGGTAGTAGTGTTGGGGTAAACTGACAGTGAAGGAAGCCTTTGGATACTGCTTGTATATAACATCATCTGAACTACTTGTGGCAAAATAAACAAATTTTGTTGCAATCGTCTTCTTCAATTGTGGAGAACAAACTAGTATTTGCTACAAATAGAGCTTGATCACCCAAATCAGATAACAAGGATTTATCTAAATTGTTCAAATCGCTAACTCTAACTAATTCAATATGCTTATCCAAAAGCATGTGACCTCCTCATCGTTTTGCTTTGTCTTGATAAAAAGAAGTTGACTCTACCGTGCCTCTAATATTCTTCTAAGTTCCGAAACCAGAATGACATTCAATTTCAGTGTGACCCATATCTGAAGAGTTGTAGAACTTCAATCTTATCTCAGAATGAATCATCTGTTAGTTTGAATGATGATCTTCTCTTGTACATCCTCTGGCTCCTCATCATGGAAAACTAAATTTCCATCATGAAATAACATGTCACCATATTCTTTGTAGATAGTTAACTTTTGTCCAATGTTGGTCTACAGAATGCCAACAAATTCCAATCATCAATTGCTGCAACTTTGCATCGATCTGATTTTGTAACTGGAAATATAAGAGTAAAGTTATTGAAACAAAGAATTGTAGTGAATGGTGGAAGATTTAGATCCAGAAATTGGATTTAATAAAATCATATCTCCTATAATGACTAAACCACCAGCCTCTAAAACATCCACCTGCTTCAGGAAATATTCTTAACACTGTCGTTGAGACTATTGATTTAGGTTCACAATCGTTTTTTTTTTCCCTTGATCGAGGACTGGAAACAACTTCTTTATTTTCTTGATAAAAATCGAGTTTATTTTTTATATGGGTCATGACTCTGGATTTAGACTATTAGTATTTTTAGTTTCTTTGTTGTTTATATTGTGTAAGAGATGAAGAAGAGTCACTATGAGCAGGGTTGCTCTTCACTTGAAAACTTCTACTCGTTCTAGTTGTGCTTTGATTTCAGGTACATACATACCATTATACCAAACTCTTCACAATAGATCTGACTGAATTTTATGTTTTTGGTCATTCCTTTGCCTAGTTTGACAGACCATGAGCTGAGGCAGAGCTTTAGCTTAATTTATTTATTAAGTCACATCTTTAATTAGTTAGAACAAATTGAAATGAACTGAAACATTAATGCAAAGCACTGTCACTAAATGGCCAAATTGCAATAAAAAATAAACTTAGTTGTTACTAGTTTATTAAGTGTTGTTAACTTTGAGGGGTTGCTTGTTCAATTGATCAGACATTGAGTTTGATCCCCAATGTCACTAGTTCGAGTCCTCTCAGGGTCACTGAGGTGAGTATGCAGTCATAAATTTCAGAGTTCCATGAGATTAATTGAGGTGTGCGCAAGCTGGTTCGTACATTCATGATTATAAAAAAATATTTATTAAGTGTCGTTTAAGTAGATGAATTTGGAGTTTACGGGTATTGTTATCTAACGAATAGAGAGCCGATCACAAATTTTATCTCTATTGAATTTTATATACAACTCAACATTTGCATATGCGTCTTTTATCCACAATAAAATAAAAATAGAAAGGGAGTAAGAGAATTTTAATACTCTAAAGATGACAAAATCTTTAATTTTCTATGGACATTTTTTTTTTTTTCATATTGGTCGAATAATTACCTAGTCCGTAGGTCTAGAAGAGCCTCTACATTGGACGGAGCTCTAGACATTGCCAATTTATTTATTTTTTCCCGACATGCTAGCTTGATAGAGGATTTTGCATTGGAGATTATTTTTCTTTCAAACATTATTTATTTCTATTTATGTAATAATTTTATTTTTTTATGCAATTTAAGTTAACATTCAAGACATATTTTAAATTATCAATCAAGACGAAAAATGCTTTATGGGCTAAGAGTTATTTACAAGCCCTCGTCCCTTGTATTTACTCTCCTAGATTAATTAGGTCCTTACATAATGAGGAATATCAAGTGTGTTTTAGTCTCATTATTTTGGGAGAATGTATTTTGAAATAGTAGATTGATGGAAAATGTGTAGTTAAAAAAAGTTATTGATGTAATGGAAAATATTATTTTATTGAATAATGTATTATTGAAAATGAGTAGAAGAATGATAATGAAAATTTTAATGTATACCAAACAGTGGCTAAGTCGAGATATTAATTTATTCACAAGAAGAAAACCGAGTATATGAAAATTGAAATTAGTTTTTGTTGATGTAAAAAAATTGTCTGGTCAGACCTTGGGTTTGCTCCCCAATGGTCATCAGTTCGAGTCCCCTCATGGCCACTGAGGTGAGAAACGACTGTAAACTTCAGGGTCCCGTGGGATTAGTCGAGGTGCGCGCAAGCTGACCTGGACATCCACGATTATCAAAAAAAAAAAAAAAGATGTAAAAAAATTGTCGAGCTTTCTCAATCTACAAAAAACAAATACAGATTAACAAGTTTTACCATCAAGGACGGGACGAGTTGGTCTAAGTCAACTATTGTCGTGGTCAAATTCCAGAATTATCGTTGACTTTTTCGTGGAGCTAGTTGACCTTGTGGAGGCCGACTAACAGAACTGTTGCTTTTGCGGCTGTATTACACGTGGTATGAACAAAAGTACAATTTTAACAGCTGGTGGTATAACTTCTGCGGCAGTACAATTTCTCACCCCGATTTCTTTCTTTTCAATAGTAATGTCTTCACAGTTTAAATCACGTCGACAGTGACATACCACCTTAGCTTAATCTTAGTATAGGATACCGCTTGAGAAAATTGAAGAACTCGTGCTTTTATACAACTCTCACCGTCATTTAGTTGTTTTATATCTTTTTTATGGAGGTTTAAATTCGACTTCGAAAAATTAAACATATACTCGGACCACATTCTCGTCAATAACATCATTAATTGTCTCAACATTGTGGCCCGCTTGTTTTGGTAATAGCATTGTTCATTTTTGCAAGTTGGGACGACATCTCTTTCCTTTGTATATAGTCTTAAAATTCTCAATGTTGGACCCTAAAATTAGTATATAAATAATTTTTATTAAATGATTTAAACTTTTAAATGATATAAAAGCCGGGCTTGTAGCAGAATATGGATTGCATTATGTGAAGATTGGAAGCCAACGAAAATGAGATCAAGATGGGAAGTTGATCTAAATTAGTTTAATTTGGATACTCCGTTGGCATGTCTCGTTACTCAAGTACACTAAAATGTGGGATTTATATGGTGAACGGAGAACGAAAACATCACATTATAAACCGATTTTACAGTGATGATCTAGGCCTATATGCTTGTCATGGTATTAG
>CAIGRH010157449.1:0-14797 GCA_903798295.1 Fraxinus nigra | reverse complement strand
TGAAAGTTCAAGATTGGCTAACCAAGAAGGGAGTGAATTGGTTTTTAAAATTTTTTCGTTAAAAACACAAGTTTTAATATAATAAGCTAGCAAATAATAGAAGATGACTAAAACACAAATAAGCAAGTAAGTGGAATAACATTATTTGCACAAAGTAAAAGCGTTAAGTAAAAAGGATAGAAAGTGCAAACAATATAATTATAGAGGTTCGATCCAATGCAATGATCTATGTCCCCCATTACCAAACTTTTCGGCACAATCAAGTCCTTTTTCACTATATTGATTGAGTTATGGTGCAATCCAAACCTTACAACGCTTTCGGTGACTTACAACCAATGAGAATTGATCATTTTACAACGTTGAGCTTTTCGGGACCTCAACACGACCCACAATTCAAAATAAGTTTACAAGTGAAGTCTTCTATTCTTAATAGATGATGATTCCAAAGGTGAGTATAAGAGGAGAAGTAGACAAACACTCTAATGGATGACAATGAATGAAGCTCAAGTGTTTCGTGTGTAAATCTTTGATGTATTATTTTCAAGGATTTTATAATAAATGATATAAGAGATCAATGTTAGCTCAAGAAGTATCAAATTGAATGCTCAAAAGTTCAATTTAAAATGGTAGGTGAATTGGTATTTATAGCAGTTAAAAACGTCAAACTTTATGTCCAACCGGACGACTATCCGGACGTCGGTTCAGAACCGGACGACCCAACTTACCATTTGAGCAACCCTATCAGATCGGTAAAAAAATTGACCATTGTTGACGAACCGGATGTCCGGATGACCAGAATTCGTCAAGATCATTTTCCTTTTTATTTTGTTTGCAATCAATGATGTTTTTACATGATTTCTTAATGTAAGTTTGTTTTGATATTTTTGAAGAAATAGGTTGGAAAAACTTCATTTTGAAAAATTATTTTTTGCAAACATTTTTGTCTTGTAAATTGTGTCGAGTACGAGAAAATCATTACTTGAGCTCTGTTGACAACCGACCTCCAAGGTAATTAAGATCGGATTATACCACATTGCCTGTAGGTGCTATGTTGAGTTCGGTATGGCAAGGTCAGCTCGGAGCTATAAGAGTCTTCTTTGAGAAGTCTGTGTAGTCTTTTGAGAGAAAAGATACACTATGATTAAGGATCACTGACAGAATATATGAATTGCCAATTGTAAAGGTACATCTGGAGAGGTCCTACATCAGCGCCCACATAACTCTCCAATTAAAAATGTTAGCTTCCCCTCCTAAGTTGTGCAATAATTATAGGGGCCCATTTACAATAAATACTCCGCAGAATCTGACGTATTCTAGCTCGGCAACCAGTCTTATTGCTCCAACAATCGACTTCCTTAGTTAGGGATGACAGTGAAAAGACAGTTCAAGTGGCTCGCTTGCATATTTTTCCCTATAAAAGGAGAATCAAAGCTTAGAAGGAAGGAAGAAGAAAACGTATCTATAACACTTCTTAGCATTCTCTCATATTTCAAATATCTCATATTACTAAGGAGGAATAATTACTACGTTTGATGAACATTCGACCATTGCAATATAGATTTCACGTTTATTTCTTGAGTTGGCTTGAAAATCGTTTGTACGTTTTTCAACGTCAACAATTTGGCGTTAAAAGAAGGGCCCCAACTTGGGGAAACAATCCCATTTCAACATTATTTATTTGTGGCAAACCAATATAATGGACGAATTTTTAGTATCTGAAAATCGATCTTATACTCGTCCTGAACAAACTAGCAATCCAACGAATGCTGAAAGACGAGGTTGCGGTGATGTTATCAACCCTCAAATGGTGGCCATGATGGAAACTATTGAAAAACTAACAAATGTTGTTGGTAGACTGGAGCAAAAACAAATTCGAGACCCACTAATAATGAGGTGGAATCCCCACAACATGAAAGAACTAAGCGACCTTCCACAAGAATAACTCTCCAATTCTCAGGAGAAGAATCCTTTAAGAGCTGAACTGAAGAAGTTAGAAGTTCCTCCGCTACAACGAAACCAACTGCCAGACGGACAAATAGTGTATTCAATAGATTAGGCTCGCAACACTCATTGACACCCCCAAATAAAAATGAGGGGTGGTATGTCAACCACCCTGCTGATCGAACTGAACCTGAAATGCGTGCTCTCAGGAAGCGCATAGCGGACCTGGAAGCTAAAAACAAGGGAAGCACAGAAGAATACCTTACAAAGCGCCACTCGCCCTTTACCAAGGACATTTTGGCCGAACCATTACCTGAAAAATTAAAAATGCCACAACTAACTAGGTATGACGGAGAAGGAAACCCCCTCAGTCATTTGGACAAATATGCCTCTTGGATGGAACTGCAAGGGGCTGGAGACGCTATAATGTGCCACGCTTTTCCCTTAATCTTGGGGGATAAAGCTCAAAAATGGTTCAGAAGACTGGACCAAAGGTCTATAAAAAATTGGGACGACCTCGCCACAGCTTTTTTAGCTCAATTTATGGGCTCAAAGGCAAGAACTACACCTAAAGAGAGGTTGGTAAGCATAAAGCAAGTAAAAACTGAATCACTCAAAAGCTATTTAAGCATGTAAGCTCAAAGATGGTTCAGAAGACTACACCAAAGGTCTATAAAAAACTGGGACGACCTCGCCACAGCTTTTTAGCTCAGTTTATGGGCTCAAAGGCAAGAACTATACCTAAGGAGAGGTTTGTAAGCATAAAGCAAGGAAAAACCAAATCACTCAAAAGCTATTTAAGCATGTTCAACAAACAGTCTATGGAGGTTGAAAAAATCTCCGATTATGCCGCACTTATGGCAGTTCTTTCAGGGCTAAGACCAAGGACAAGGTTCTGGTGGTCCGTCCATGAAGATGGACCTCGGACGTACCACGAGTTTCTGAGCCGAGCTGAAAAGTATATAAGTGTGGAGAAAGCTACGTCAGATAATGAAGATGATAAGTAGGTCGCCTAACCCCTGCAACAAGCTAAGGGCAAACAAACAGAAAAGGATTCAGGTCGGGAAAGAAGGAGAGACAAAATGGATCAAGGCGGCTCAAGGCCATACCTCGACAAAGCTCGCAAATACCACCAATTGAACACGACTTTGGCAGAAGTCTTCTTGCAAGCAGGAGAAATGGAGGCCTTCTGCCAACCTCTCCCTAAAAAAAAGGAACCAGCTGGACAACGGGACATGATACTAATAACTGTAGAAACCTGAAGGAAGAGGTGGAGTCACTCATTTGACGAGGTCATTTGCCGGAGTTTGTAGCTAAGCCCCATGAAGCAAATACAGCTAGAACTCAACGCCCAAACCAACCAGGAATAGCCCCGCAAATTCGGCCTGGATCCCAAGCAAACAACACCCAGGACCAACCTGAAGTCAGGACCTTGATAAGCGAAAATCAACGTCTTGAGGATCCCGAAGAGCTCGACGAAGCATAGTATAATACCTCCTGAACCGACGATCTGTATCCCACCATACCTAGAATGGTTTGGATTTTCGGAAGGAGATGTACATGGGGTGCTGCAAGATCAAAGTTACGCGTTAGTCATAGTTATGACCATCGCATGGGTGCAAATACGTCGAACTCTAGTAGATAATGAGAGCTCGGTGAATATGCTATATTCCTAAACTTTAGAACAAATGGCAATCCAGGAGCGCTATCTTTGACCCTATTCCAGGAGGTTACAAGGATTATCTGGAGACCCCATCGAAGCCCGATGACAAATATACTAAGCGTGGAGTTAGGTAAACCTCCATGCCAAAGGAGGATCTTGGCAGACTTCATCGTTGTAGATCTACCTTCAAATTACAATGCCATACTAGGGAGGCCCATGCTGCATGAACTACAAGATGCCACCTCAATAAACCACTATTGCGTTAAGTTCCCAACACCAAGTGGACCCGGTATGGATCGTGGAAACCAAGTTGAAGCGAGGGCCTGTAACATCGACTTACCTGACCCCCAGGTTCGAATGCTGGAAAACCAAATCACCCAGCAAGTTGTGGCCTCAAGGTCCAAAAGGCCAGTTGTTACCGACCTTACTGAGATCAACATCACAGAGAAACATTGCAGGAAGGCAAACGACGACCTGCTCCTGTTTAAAGAAAAAGAAGTAGACCCAAATCCTTATTCTGGAGTCTTGGTGATTTCTATGTCTCTTTCTAAGTTCGACATCCCTGAAGTCTTGGTAGACACATGAAGCTCTCTCAACATAATCTACTTAGATACCTTGGAACGAATTGGAATCCCCCTAGGCTTCGTGCAACCTTACCTAAACTTAATCATGGGGCTTGATGGTGTCATTTCTGGAGCAAAGGAACTAAGAATAGGTCATAAACTGTGACCTCCTCTAAGGGATCAAATCATCGACTTCTTTCAAGAAAACATTGACTTCTTCGCATGGGAACACTCCGATATGAAATGGATTGACCCAAAAGTCATTTGTCATAAATTAGGAATTGATCCTTTAATATGGCCAAAACAACAGCGACGTCGGCATTTGAACCCAGAACGGTATGAGGCTCTGAATGGATTCATCCAGGAGGCAAAATATCCAAAATGGATTGCCAATCCCGTTCTGGTCAAGAAAAATAATGGGGATTGGAGAGTGTGTATTGACTTCACCGACCTCAACAAAGCATGCCCCAAAGACAGTTTTCCTCTACCAAGGATAGATTAGATGGTAGACGCTACTACTAGGTACGATTTACTTAGCTTCATGGATGCATATTCAGGGTACAATCAGATCCCCATGTATGAACTTGATTAGGAACACACAACCTTTATCACTGACTGAGGTCTTTACTTCTATAAGGTCATGCTATTTGGTCTCAAAGATGCCGGAGCAATTTACCAGCGTTTGGTCAATTCATGTTTGCCAAGCAAATTGGTAAGACCATGGAAGTATACGTCGACGACATGTTGGTCAAGAGTACGGATGCCATGAATCATCAGCAACACCTTGCCGAAATGTTCAAAATTTTGAGGGCATATGGAATGAAGCTGAATCCCCAAAAGTGTGCATTCGGCGTAAGCTCGGGAAAATTCCTGGGATATATGGTGAACCGAAGAGGGATTGAAGCCAATCCAGAAAAAATAAGGGCCATTGCGGAGATGCGTCATCTATCTCGGCCCAATGAGGTTCAAAGCTTAACTGAGCGAGTAGCTGCCCTTAGCGGCTTCATGTCAAAGTCAACAAATAAATGCAAACCTTTCTTTGACATATTAAGAAAGGGAAAAATGTTTGATTGGATGCCCGAATGTCAACTCTCATTTGACCAGTTGAAATCCCACCTAGCACGACCACCTATGGTCTCTAAGCTAAAAATAGAAGAACTACTACTGCTTTACTTGGCGGTATCTGAAAATGCTGTCAGTACAGTGCTAGCCAAGAAGGAAAAGAGAATTTAACACCTATTTATTACATTAGTAAATCCCTGCATAAAGCTGAGCTGCACTACTCTCCATTAGAAAAGCTAGCTTACGCAGTCATTACGGCAGCTCGAAAATTGAGGCCCTATTTCCTGGAACACCCGATCGAAGTCCTAACCAACCACCCCATTGAGGCAAGTACTGCAAAAACCTGATACTTCTGGAAAGATGGTAAAGTGGTCAGTCGAGCTTGGGCAATTCGACATAAGGTATAAGCTATGAACTTCAATAAAAGCTCAGGCCTTGGCTGATTTCATTTCTGAATTCAGTTCAGATTCCAAAGAAGGACCACATCTCCGTATGCCTTGGAAACTCTTTGTGGATGGATCTTCTACGGACGAAAGAGCTGGAGCTGGGGTGGTGCTGATAAGTCTCGATCAACAGATATTTTGCGAAGCATTGCCATTTGACTTCTATGCATCAAATAATGAAGCCGAATACGAAGCCCTCATTTTCGGTCTACGAATGGCCAAGGAAATAAGGATTGATCACGTAATTGCACATATCGATTCACAATTAGTGGTGAACCAAGTCCATGAAGCCTACCAAGCGAAAAATGAAAGGATGAACAAATACCGCCAGCTAATTAAAAAAGAGCTACTGAATTTAAAGGATATTAAGGTCAAAAGGGTTCCACGAACTCAAAATGGATATGCTGACGCTCTAGCTCAGTTGGCAACGAGTAAAGGGATCAAAAGGTTCGACAGTATCCCAGTAGGGAGGATTTGCTGTCCCACCATTAAGGAATCTGGAGCTATCTCTATGACTATCGACCTCAAATCGACCTGGATGGATGAGATCACCTTGTACTTACAAACAGGTGTTTGTCCCAAGGATCTCATTGCGGCAAGGAAGTTACGAGTAAGGGCAACAAGGTATACACTGGTCGACGGTGTCTTATATAAACGAGGGTATTCTGTACCCTTGCTTAGGTGTCTAAATGAAGAAGAGACACTAAATGCCATGGAAGAAGTACACGAAGGAATATATGGAAACCACGCTGGAGGACAGTCATTGGTTCACAAGATCATGCGACAAGGGTATTTCTGGCCAACCATGAAGAAGGACGCTTTGGAGTTCACCAAGAGGTCTGACAGATGCCAATGATTTGCTCCAAACATCCGCTTTCCACCAGGAGAGCTGAATTATGTGATGTCACCATAGCCTTTTGCCAAATGGGGGGGTCGATCTAATCGGTCCTATGCTAATTGGAAAGGGAGGCACCAAGTTTGCAATTGTAGCAGTTGATTACTTCACCAAGTGGGCTGAAGCTGAACCATTGGCCAAGATAACTGAACACAAAACTACGGAGTTCATATGGAAATCAATCATATGCCAATTCAGAATACTCCATTCCATCATATCAGATAACGGGAAGCAATTTGACAATGCCCGCTTGAGGAATTTCTGCAAAGAACTTGGAATCCTAAAATATTTTTCCACGCCAAACCATCCTCAGACTAATGGCCAAGTCGAAGCTATGAATAAGATCATTAAGCATACCTTGAAAACTAAACTTGTTAATCTTAAAGGAAAATGGGCGGAAGAGCACCCTGCTGTGCTATGGACTTACTGAACTATGTCCAGAAGTAATACTGGAGAAACCCCTTTTTCTTTAGCCTTTAGAGTTGAAGCCGTCATACCATTTGAGGTCGAAACCCCTTCAGCTTGGGTTACGACATATAGCGAAAACAGGAACAAGCAAAAGTTACGAGAGGAACTGGATCTGGTAGGAGAAAAAAGGGATATGGAATAAATCAGAAATGCAGTTTATAAGCAACGCAATGCAAGGTACTATAATCAAAAAGTGAAGAAATGCGAGTTTGAAATTAGTGACCTTGTCCTAAGAAAGGTCTTTTTGGCTACAAAAGAGCCCAACTCTGGATCCCTAGGACCTAACTGGGAAGGTCCTTACAAAGTAACTAAAGTACTGTTAAAAGGAGCTTATGAATTGGAGGACATGGAAGGGAGACCTCTACTACACCCATAGAATGCAGAGAATCTCAAAAAATATTACCAGTAGGGATGTAGTTGTATTATGAATCGCATGATAATCTATAATAAAGTATGTTTTATATAAATAGCATAGGAATATCAAAGCCTTTCTCATGAAGTAGGCTGAACTGAGGTTGCATGTGCTGCAACACTTAGTGAAAATTCCTCAAAGAGGAATATCAAAGCCCTACTCATGAACTAGGCCGAATAGAGGTTGCATGTGCACTTAGTAAAAATTCCTCAAAGAGGAATATCAAAGCCCTACTCATGAACTAGGCCGAACTGAGGTTGCATGTGCTGCAACACTTCGTAAAAATTTCTCAAAGATGAATATAAAGCCCTACTCATGAAGTAGGCCGAAATGAGGTTGCATGAGCTGCAACACTTAGTGAAAATTCCTCAAAGAAGACTAAAAGGAAACAAAAAGAAAAGCGATGTGCAAAAATTAAAAAAAGACGTTTAAAGCCATTGCTAAGATTAAGTATTCGACAAAATTAAAATTAAGAAACTTCATTCAAAGTAAAATCAGAAGACAATAAGAGTTATTTAGAAATTCTTAAATCAAAATACATATAGACTACTGGGCCTTGGGGTCCTGAGCTGGGAGGTCTTAGGGAGGCACATATTCATGAATTTCATCTCCCTCAGCAGGCGTAATCCGCACTCCTGCTGCTGATGATAGTTGCTCCAGTTCTTTCTTTTGCTCCTTATAAGCCTCTGCCAAAAACTTAGTATTCCAATTGGGCCGTTCCTGATTAATAATATATTTAATGATCTCTCCCATGGCCATCACGTAAGCATCCTGAGCTAAAGCATCGAACTCTGGAGAAGACCTCCATTCTTCCACTGCTTTAATGGCTTTTAGCTTAGCATCCCTTACCCTTTCAACAACTGCAGTTTCCCTAGTTGTTGCAATATCAGCTCTTTCCTTCTCACTTTCATCTCGGGCGCTCGCCTTCTCTCCCCACGACCTCAATGCCTACACTTTGTCCATTTAGTATGACTGGCATTGAGTTCGTCCCTCATTATGTTAAGGCGAGCTTTGTAATTCTTTTATTTTTCAGCAAAGGCCGTCTTTTCTGCTTCCACTTTCTAAAAAACAGCACTCATTTTATCTCTGAAGGCAAGCACCTTCTCGAGCTCGGCATTAGCCTGAAAGAAGAAAAAGATGGTGTTAAGACTTGCCAAAATTATTAATTATTGTTATATAAAACAAAGCTTATGAATCTTACCTTTTCAGCCACTGACGTCATGTGGAGAATAGCTCGGTGGTTATAGAGCTGAACTGAAATGATGCTCTCTCCAATAGGCATGTCAGCCACAAATTGCTGTTCCTTCTCATTCTAGCTCCTAGTCATAAGGGCAGTTGATTCCCATAATGGAGTGGGCAGTGCAGCTATTGACTCTCTTGAGGGGGAAGGAGCTCAGAGATAGTCAAGAAAAATCTCCGGACGACGTCTAACCAAACCCTCAATATTTGGCCTCTGCAGATTAGGGCACCTTTCTTGCAACCTCGAGGACGAGGTAATAGTTGGGATCGCAAGTGGAATGGGCTGAGGAGAAGTGGGCAGTGCTGCTGGAATAGGTGTAGCAGAAGACTCTTCAGAGCGGCGACGATTCGTGAGAGGCTGTTCTGCCTCGACTTCGGCTTCGATCTCTTCTTGAACTTCTACTAGCGCTATTTTTATCCTTTTCCTTGGCTGCTTCAGCTAGTGCAGATGCTTTCGCTCTAAAGTTCATCATCTCTTGATTTTGACCTAAGTCAGAAAAGAACACAATGTGAAGTTAACAATTTGAGGTGAACAAAATCGATTAATTTAAATTTACTTACGGGAAGAAGTAGGAGCTGAAGGTTGAGGTCGGCTTGAGGTAAGAGCCGAAGTTGCCGATTGACTTGATGACGAGGCCTGAGGCACTGCCCGAAGTAACCCCGTTTGAAATAAGTTCGTATCGGTAATCACGAACTTACAAGACCTCTGCCTATTAGAGAGAGTTCGGATGGAGTCCGACTGTCTTTGCAAAATCGAGCTCAGATGATAAGGACGATAAACTGCAAAGAAAGAAATGTTAAAAGTTAAAAGAGGATAGTTTTCATATACGGATTTAAGTGCAAAAACAAAAGCAGTTACCACTTACAGAAGGAATGATAGAGAGTAGGGAATACGTCCTCTCAATCCACCTCAGAAGGATGGAATTGCCAATCCCTCAGAACAAAGAAAAACTACTCTTTCCATCCTTTAATTGACAAGTGAGTGTCTAAAACTAATGGACCTCCCGTTTTGGGCCTAACACTAGTGTACCACCAACCATTGTTTTTCCGATCCTCCTTGAAAGTGAAAATAGAGTTGAATTGGGAAACGTTTAGTTCAGGATGGCCTAATCGCTTCCATAAAATCAGGGTCGCAATAAGAGTTCTCCATCCGTTGGGGCAAAGCTAGGTAGGGGCTATTCCCCAGGAAGAAAAGAATTGCCTAATTATTTTTGGAATTGGTAACCTCAGCCCAGCCTGGAGAAGCGCTGTGTTAAGAGCTACACATCCGGAGGGGGAGCACTAGCTCGGTCGGATGAGGACGGAATTACTAATTCTATGGAGTTAGGGACGCCATATTTAGCCCTAATACTGGCCAACATATCTCCTGTGACCATCGACCTAATGGAATCAGCCCCCCACTCCTGACTCACATCCTCACTGCTTACCCGCAACCTCTCATCCCTCACCTTTTTTCCTTGTTCTATACTCCTAGGGGAATTGGATATTTGGGAAAAAAGGAATCGATTGAGATGGGAGTTAATACTTCCTAGCAATCCGAACTTGCTGAGAAGAGTTAGCAGATGGAGAAGGAGAAGAAGAAATATTTTCTTCCTGATTATTACCCCAGAATTGTACCTGGGATTCGTCCGAGCTCATATTAGAAAAATCTAGAAAAATATGTATATCAAATAAACGAAAGGTATTCTTAGTAAAAGAGAATACCTGATTAAAGCCGACCTCACTCAAGGTAAAAGAAATGAGAGGGACAGAAATTTTTAGAGAGCAAGCTTGGGAGTTCAAAAATCCAAAAAGTGCGAGAATAAAGAAGGAGATAGTAATTTAAAGGGTTAGAATGCTAAGGGCTCTAAATCTGAACCGTTCGAATAAAGCAATAAATGAGTAACGACTAGAATTGAAAGCTTCTGAGAGAAGGAATCTGCCCTACTCTCACAAATGAGTTATATTTGGACATGTGTCGTTTGCATTCATTGAAGCAAGTATTGCTACAAAGTTGGAAATTGTGCCAATCAATTTTAAAGGTCAACCCCCCACTTAGGTTGACACTGACCTGGGGGGTAATTGTTGACAACCGACCTCCGAGGTAATTAAGATCGGATTATTCCACGTCGCCTGTAGGTGCTATGTTGAATTCGGAATGGCAAGGTCAATTCGGAGCTATAAGAGTATTATTTCAGAAGCATGTGTAGTCTTTCGAGACAAAAGATACACTATGATTAAGAATCACTGACAGAATATATGAATTGCCAATTGTAAAGGTACATCTGGAGAGGTCCCACGTCAGCACCCACATAATTCTCCAATTAAAAATTTTAGCTTCCCCTCCTAAGTTGTGCATTAATTATAGGGGCCCACTTGCAATAAATGCTTCGCAGAATCTGACATATTCCAGCTTGGCAACCAGTCTTATTGCTCTAACAATCGTACTTCCTCAGTTCGGGATGCCAATGAAAAGACAATGCAAGTGGCTTGCATGCATATTTTTCCCTAAAAGGAGAATCAAAGCTTGGAAGGAAGAAAGAGAAAGAAAACGTGAAAAAACATATCTATAACACTTCTTATCATTCTCTCATATTTCAAATATCTCCTATTACTAAGGAGGAATAATTACTATGTTTGATGAACATTTGACCATTGCAATATAGATTTCACGTTTATTTCTTGAGTTGGCTTGAAAATCGTTTGTACATTTTTCAACGTCAACAAGCTCGAAGTGTCATTGTTAAGAATTAAAGTGATTTACCTTTACAAACAAGCTAAGAGAAATCAAGTTACAAAGTCTTCGATCAATTAGGCGTGAGTGCTCGGTCAATCTTCATTTGAGCTTCCTTGATTGACAACATCTCGTTCAATGATTTTGACTCAATTTGCCAACATGCAATCAATTCAAAGATTAAATTAGAGATAAACATAATTATTTGTTATAATCAAAACATACGATTTCACCATAGGTCAACACCTTCCACTTGAGCCTAAGTAGAGCTAACATACGATTTGACCATATGTCATCAATTTTCCCATTTTTGAGTATGACAAACACTAAATGATTTGTAATAGTAAGAGTATCTCATAATAATTTTCACAATTCAAACATTTACAATTTTTTTCCACTCTGTTTTATAGATCAAGAGTTCCTCCTTTTTCATTCACATTAATCATCGTTATACAAATCATATCATCAATGACCATGCAAATCATATCATCAAATCATCTCATTATGTTTTCCCTATTTTGGTAGAAAAAAAAAGAATAGAGCAAAGAGAAACATAATCAAAACATAGCGAAATGACTTTTCAAAAACCATGGAGAGTATAACGGAAATCAAAACATTTAACATCAAGAAATGTAGAAATATCCAAAGCAAGAGCAAAATATGATAAACTAAGAGTGATCAGAAACTAAGACTCCAGAGGAGGTGGAAACATAGCGTAAAAGTGAGCATAGAAAGCATGCTGCTGAGCTTGCATGTCCGCCTGTTGTGCCCTGTTGAGCTCGAATAGCGTCATGTTGAGCTCGAATCTCTTCCTATCGGACTTTCAACTCTTGAAGTGATCATCTAAGTCCGTCAATCGAAGATATGAGAGAGTCAATGTATCCATTCAACATGTTGTAGTGATCCTCGGTGAATGTGAAGCCACCGAACGAAGAATGAGTACTCGGAACATGTTGTGGAACGGGCGGTATATCGGTATCATCATCCTCATCTTCATCGCCGTCAAACGGTAGAGTTGATGGACCCGAGGTGGGGTCTAACCCTTTTGTGTGTGCAACCCATTAACCGTGTTCTTTTACTATTTTCATGCATTTAAGTGTTTGGATGTTGATGGTGTCGGTGAGTTTATGTGAAATATAAGCCTCATCATCCAATGCAACATGAAAATGTTTTAAATTTTTTGTAAGAAGCATGCCATATGGAAAGGCCTTGATAGCTCGTATGGAGTGTACTAATTTCATGAGGCCAATTGCTATGTTTGGAAAGTAAAGTTTCCTCCCAACAAGAAGAGATCAAAAGAGCTCACTTCATCTCGATGGCCTTTTCAGGGAATAATTACATTTGCAATAATGTTATGTAAAACTTTGCAAGGAAGGGTTTATTGATGTGCACTAACTTTGGTAATATTTTCAAAAACTTTCTTGGTGACACGACGATAAGCCTCTGTAGGGGTATAACCGTTGAGCTTGGGATGTGTTTTGTGCAAAAATATTTGAGTGCTACATTCTTCAAGTTCTAAGAGTTCACGAATGAATGCTCGATTTATTACAAAGCTTTTATTTTTCATAGAGCAAGAAATTTCATTTGTATGCGAAANACAAGAAGAGATCAAAAGAGCTCACTTCATCTCGATGGCCTTTTCAGGGAATAATTACATTTGCAATAATGTTATGTAAAACTTTGCAAGGAAGGGTTTATTGATGTGCACTAACTTTGGTAATATTTTCAAAAACTTTCTTGGTGACACGACGATAAGCCTCTGTAGGGGTATAACCGTTGAGCTTGGGATGTGTTTTGTGCAAAAATATTTGAGTGCTACATTCTTCAAGTTCTAAGAGTTCACGAATGAATGCTCGATTTATTACAAAGCTTTTATTTTTCATAGAGCAAGAAATTTCATTTGTATGCGAAATTACCATGTTATAATAAAATTCTTGCATGAGACAAGGGTATGTATTTTCTTCTAACGTGACAATAGAAATCCAACCTACATTTTCAAAAATTTCTGCGATGTGAGATGTAGGTGCTTCGATAGTAAAATCGGAAAAATCAACGTTCTTACCGATTATGATGGGTGATTTTGTAAAATGGTTGATCGGCACCTCGAGTTCAAAGTCTGTTTCCTCGTCGGAAGAAGGTCAAGGAGAGCATCGCACCGTGCTCTTGAGGCATTTTCATTTGCTTCTTGATCCCGACATTCTTAAAAAGAGATTGGAGAAAAGAGAGTTCAAAATCTAGGTTTTCGGATTTGGGAAAACTGTGTATTGAGGGTGAAAAGTGTGGATTTTTTAGATGTAAAACTTATGAGTGTTGTGAAAATATAGGGAAATTGATGCTTTGATGTGAGAAAATAGGTTATGGAAAAGAGATTTAGGGAGAAAAATGGAGAAAAATGGTGAAGAAATGAGGTTGTTCGCGATTTTAAAATCGCTTCAGTCGCTGAACCGGACGTCCTGTTCAGCCATCCGAACATCCGGTTTGGCAGAATGTTTTTCTACCAAACTGGACGCTGATCTGGACGATCTAATTTTGATCTAGACGTCCAATTCAACCATCCGGTCGTCCGGTTTGGCAGAATGTTTTTCTACGAAACTGGACGCTGGTCTGGACAATCTAATTTTTGATCCGGCGTCCGATTCTTCATCCGATTCCTTAGAAAATGAGTATAGATCATATAATGAGCACATAATTTTAATTGTTCACTTCATTTTCATCGATTATGCCTAAACCTCTTCGAATGAGGGTAAAATGGTTGAGTGCAAGAGGTTTGGTGAAAATGTCGGTCAATTGATTTTCAGTATCGACAAACTCTAATGTGATGTCACCTTTTTTAACATGATCTCTAAGAAAATGATGTCTAATTTCAATATGCTTAGTTCGAGAGTGCAAAATGGGATTTTTAGACAAATTTATGGTACTAGTGTTATCATACATAATATGAATATGATCGTAACATAAATGAAGTCACTAAGAGTTTATTTCATCCACAACATTTGTGCACAACAACTTACGGCCGAGATATATTCAACCTCGACTGTAGATAGAGCCACGTAATTTTGTTTCTTGCTAAACCTCGATACTAGAGCGAAACCTAGAAAGTGACATGCCCCGCTAGTACTTTTTCGATCAATTTGACATCTGACCCAATCGGCATCCGAATAACTAAGTAGATCAATATGAGTATTTTTAGGATACCAAAGTCCTAAGGTTCAAATCCCACTAAGATGTCTAACTATTCTTTTTACATCTTTAAGATGGGATTCCTTAAGATTTGATTGAAATCGAGCACATAAGCAAACACTAAACATGATATTCGGTCTACTAACCGTTAAGTAAAGAAGGGATCTGATCATACCTCGATATTTTGTGATGTCAATTGAAGTGTCGTTATCATCTTT
>CAIGRH010157435.1:0-18010 GCA_903798295.1 Fraxinus nigra | reverse complement strand
TGTTATGTGTATATATAAAAAAAAAAACGAGCCGAGCTCGCCCACGAGCCGAGCCGAAGCTCGGCTCGTGGGTAACGAGCCACGAGCCGAGCTCGTGTTGGCATGGGCCGAGCCGGCTCGGCTCGGCCCATTGCCACCACTACATACAGGCAGGAGGGTGGACAGAGATTTATAATGGGCTAACATTTGCAACAATTAGAGGAGCAGGACATGAAGTACCATTGTTTCAGCCTGGGAGAGCTTTTATTCTTTTTAAGACATTCTTGGCCGGCAAAGATTTGCCAAAATCTTCAACAGTTTCATAGTTTTAAGAAAGTTCGAATGCTAGTACAAGTTGATCGTCACCAGTTTATCCTTGGTAGAAGTTACTAGAATAGAGGTCATTCAATTCAAATTGTACTTAAAATTTATAATTTTTCATTGTCGTCGAGCTTCCATTACAACTTGAGTTGTGTCATATCTTTACAAGACTAGTTCCAAGTATGTCGTATCCTCAATGCTCTAGATGATGGAATATTAAGAATATAAGTGCTATAATGAACAAAGATTGAGGACATTAAATGCAAATAATGAATAAGAAGTGTAGTGTCCAATGAAATATAGGAAAACTTGCACTATTAGTCCCAAACTTATGTGCAATAGCAAGTTAGTTTTTAATCTTTGAAAGGAAGCAATTCAAATCCCAACTTTTGAAGTTAGCCAAATCAATCTCAAACTTTCATTATTGTTATACAATTATTTTTCGATAAGAGAATGTTCAATTATTTAATAAATAGCCACATGAACCACATGTTCAACTTATGAATTTAGATTCGATTTCTCAACTATTGCTAGTGTATAATGTATAGAACAAGTGAAACACATTTCCACACAAGGTCAAGTGACATTTTAACAATACTTGAATTAGTTTTGCTGCACTATGCTTGACAACTTTGTTTACACTCTTTGACATGACATACATTTTTATCATTGATTTTAACAACACTCATTCAAATTAATAGTCTCGATTTTGACACCTCAAAGGGTATCAAACTAGTTGTACAACTAGCTTAATTCTATTTGAATAGTCTTTTTATTGTTCAACTACAAAAGTTGAAGATTATTTTACATATTTTTAAAAGTTGGGAACCAAATTGTTATCCGAGTATAGATTGAGGACTTATGTGCAACTTCCTATGAATGTAAAATGAAAGAAAAAGTGAATCATATTCAAAATAGCCATTACATACCAAAGTCTAGAGGTGGGATGTGGAGCGAGTCGAACCGCTCGGCTTGCCAACAATTTGGTTCAGTTCAGTTCGCATGTAGGGCCAGCCGAGCTACAGCCCCATAAATTTGTTCCTTGGGGCAGGCCGAGCCAACAAATTTTTTTATTGAAATTATATTTTTCACTTGTTATAACATACCAATGGAAAATGTTTCATATACATAAATATTTATATAATGACGATGTATCAAAATATAAGTGATGAAGTTATTTAATTGATGAGATTTTGATCTAATTAAATCTCGTCACATCATCTGTTGATAAATTGAGGGTGTTTGGTGAAGATTGCAATTAGATTTTTAGTAGATTGTTATAGAAGTTTTTGAAACATGTGGTTGAAAAGTTATGGGACCAATGAAAAATGTGGTTAATATTAATTGTTTTGACTTTAATTTAAATTAAAATCAGATTTTAATAAAAAAACAAACATACTCTATATATGTTGTCATGTATATGTAGCACAATCGCAAACCAATTCATAGGTCAAGTTTCACATGAAAAAATTCGTTGTACACTAGACGCCCCTACCAAAGCCTAAAAACAGGACACACCACCCACACATTTCCTCCTCCCTCTCTCTTTATAGTTTTACACAGTGTGCGTGTGTGTACTGCTTTTTCATCACCTATTCAACGTCAATCTCATTCTTTTCTCTTATATCACAATGTCTACGTTGTATAGCCTATGCTTATTTCACCAGAAAGAAAAGAAAGAGGAAAACTCCACGCACCCTCTTCGTCAAAAACAAAGAAAGAGTCTGTACACGCCATCCAACACTCTCCCATGGCCCCATCTGGACCAAAATTTATGACAAAAACAATGGAAGTATATACATGTATGATGTATATACACAGAGAGAGCCATCTTCGTCAATTTCACTGTCTTATCAAGAAGAAATGCTTTTTTATTTTTTTGCCTAATTTGTGGGCTTTGTTTTGGTCAGAAAGTTTTTCCGCAGAGATAACAGGGAAGCAGAGAAAGAACCTACCTTCTATTGATGTCTATCTCTTTCTTTCTCTCTATTATATCTTGCTTTTCTTCATACAAAAGCCTTTCTTCATTTCTTCTTCACCTCTTAATTATATTCATCTCTATCAACATACAAATATCATCTGCTTCTTGAGCAGTTGATCATTACTTTTTTTGGGTCTGATATTTAAGAAGATGAAAGGGATTTCTTTGGATTCAAAACCATTTATTGGTGTTGGTTTGTATCAGAGTACTAATTCCAGTTTCAAGCATCAGGCTCTCATGCAAGACTATAGAGAGTTGCAGAAGGTATTGTTTGGTGGTTCTGTTTTTCTTTGCTTCATTTCCAGAACCTAGTTGTTTCATTTTTATATAGGTTTCGGTATTGGTTGTTTTCTTGAGACGCTTTTAGGGTTTTTTGGTGGTTCAAAAATGTCTGATGAATTCGATCTGTTTTCCTTCTATTTAACTGCTAATAAAGATTCATATAATCAACTCTAAAATTATTGAAAATTTTGGAAATTGAAGTTTTATTGTTGTTTACTTGATTGCTTGAACTGTTATATAATCCTATTGTGTACTGCTCTTTGGTTTTGTAGTTTCTGCATGTTTTGATCAAACTATTGTATGACAGATTTTTCTGAAGTCCTTTTGATAACAATTTTCCTTTGCCATTGAATTTTCCATTCCAGAAGCGAATTCATATTATTTTTTGTTGCAAGATATTCTCTTCCTTGGTGAATATTTATAAGGGTCTCCCTATTTGCCTGAATTTTAAATGACATAGTTGGGTACGAATTCTGGGGAATTTTAGTCCGTCGTATTGATAAAGAAGTCAGTAGTTGATGGTAGCTGCCTAGTTCATTATCATACCATTTGCAGGAGGGTGATGTTATCAGAAATAAATTGGATGCTGCTAAGCAGAGGAAGCTGATGCTGGCAGCCGAAGTTCGGTATGCAATTTTTGCAGTGTTATGAAGATTTCTATATCCTAATAATCTGTGTGGTAAATGCAGTTGGACTGGTTCTTCTGGCGTTAATTGGACTCTCCTTGTAATCTGTAGGTTTTTAAGACGAAGATACAAATCGCTACTGAAAACGAAGACTTTCAACTCATCACAAGAACAGCAAATCGAACCACCACTAAATTTAGTTAACCAAACAAAGAACAAGGAGGAACCTTTTTTCAGCAGAATGGGAACCACTTTACGTGAGTTTTCGTCTATCCCGGATGCAAAATCCAACAGGAAACTTAGTATTGGAAAACAAGCTTCTCGACGCAGTGCATCGCTGTTTAATAATCTGAAACGCGAGCAAGTACTACATGGTAGAAAGGAAGCTAGCCATCCCATTTCGACTCTTGTTTCTGATAGGAATAACAGAGGAGGGATAAACTGTGGGAAAGAAACCATAGTGCAATGCACGATCCAGTCCTTTGATTTGAACCAGAAGGAAGGAATATGCCAAGCTAATGATGTTGGTCTCAGGAACTCAACCGTCTCTTTTGATTTGAACCGGGACAGTGATCTAAGTGGAAAAGAAGCTTGCATGCCAAGTCGAGCTCCACTTTTCGACTTAAATGAAGTTTCGGTATGTAACTAATAACTATTGACTTCATCAAGTTATTCACTGCAAAGTTTATAACGAAGCTTTTTTCAACAGACCGGGGACGAGGATTTCCAGAGTAATTTTGTACCGTCAAAGTTTGAGGAAGCAAAAATGGGTTTAATTAGAGCTGTAAAGGATGATCAGAACGACTTGAAGTTGTCTATGTGTAGAAATGCCGGGGAAGGTTCATCCGGTGTGGGGAAGAAGAAAATTTCTTGGCAGGACAGTGTTGCATTGAGTTTTTGAAAGTTTCATTTGTGAAGGTAAGGGACCTATTAGCATAAGAACTTCCAAAAGTCTCTTCTTGCTTGCTTTTTTTCTCATCTTGTAGTCTGTAGATTTCTGTAAATCTTTGGAATTAGAGGAATACTTAGTTTCAGACCAGCACTTTGTACACACATTATATGTTAGTAACAATTGGCAATTAATAATAAAGAAGAGATATAGTTTGCTATTAGTTGTTGCTTTGTGCTCGTAACATAGAAAATAAGCAATTTCTAAATCTGCAACCACTTGTGCTCTTTGTATCCTGCCCGACTTCAATCACGTTTTAATTAAATTAAAGGTCTTTAATTTTTATTGGACCCAGAACTTTTATTCTCAAATTTATTTTCAACCACATTCACAATTTTTATCAATTTTTCAACAACACATTTCATCTACTTTTATCAGAATTTACTAAAAACTTAATTTCATTCAAACAAAATAGGCTAAATATTAGAAATAATCTCCTACCCACGATGGGTAGGAGTCCACCGGACGTGGCAATTTTACGTCAACAATTAAGTCTACAATTTTGGACAATTTAACGTAGAATTGTCAAAAATTGTAGGTGTCAACAGTTGACAAGATAACGCCTACTCACCCTAGTTAGGAGATCATTTCTGGGCTAAATATATTCCGACCACACTTTTGGTTCCTACATAGTTTATCTGAAAAGGTTATTGTAAAATTAAATCTAAATCAATAATTAATTTTAACAACACATTTTATCAATTTTTATTAAAATTTATTAAACAATTTTGATTTTCAACTAAACCAAACCAAACGTGGGTTTAATAATTACACACATTTTAATTGCATAAAAGAGTCATTTTTTACAAATTATCAACTTATGTCCTTAATTTTTCATTACATTCTTGTTCTCGAATTAACCTAACTAATCCCCAATAACGATTATGGACTATTCTTGAATGATAGCTATAATTATGGACAAAGTCTGCTAGTCGATAATATGTTAAAAAGTAGAAAATAGAAAAAAAAAAAATTTAAAATAATTATAATAATGAACAAAGATTTAAAACCTTTTATTTAAATAAAATATGATGTATTTATAAAGCACTGTGTGGTATGAATATATCCACATATATAAAACTATCGATGTGCTTGAATCTGATTCAACTTATTTGAGTAGACATGTTAAAATGGACTACTAATCATACTTATGTCATGGTTTTCCGAATTGGTAAGTTAGATTGTGTAGAATTAAATAATGCAATTACTCCATGTTATGTTAATCAAGAGTAATATATGTGCTGTTAGAATAACAATAATATAAAGGATAAGATTGGGAAAAAAAAAATGTAATAAAACTGTAATTTATCATATCAAACATTAAACGTGTAATCATGACAAGGAAATATTATTAATTATTTAATAAAGTGAGATATATTGGAAATTTTCTATAACAAACCACGAGTTCTGTAAATGACATGGTTTTGTTAATTACAGTATACGTTTCACATATTTGCAATAATGTAGCATTTTAGCAATAATCCTAATGAGAAATATGACAATGCATCATATATAGAAATGTACATGAGACGTGTCAACTTACATTGTAGAAAATGCAGAAGTCAGCTAAACAATTTAGCAAGAATATCTGGTTTTAGTTTCTGGAGGAAGGAAACCTGACCCAATTGTCTACTCAAATCCCCGATTATGCGATCCATGTATAGGATATACAGTGCACTCCTGCTCTCCAAGTGCTCCAGGGCTTTTCGAGCGTGACAAAGAGATGTCACCCATTCTTCCAAAAGCTCTACATGGTTACACCATACCAAATCAATTTGATACTAATTGTATAGTATAACAACTAAAACTTTCATGAACAAGAATGACACGATGATGTTGGTTCTAAATCAAATTTTACTTGTAGTCTCGTACACATCCGCAGTAATATGATTGTTGCAATTACCATATATAGTCACGAGGATGAGCTGAGGAAATAAGTAACGCTAAAAAGAAAAACACATACTTAAGTCGAAGGCTTCACTCTTTGACCAAGTTAGCAAGTATTCTGAAACCAGAAACTCAATAAGCTGGATCCTGCCATTTACATCACAGTTGTGTCAAAGAAGCCTGAGAAATGCTAAATGATAATTAAGTCCATTCACTTTTTGTATATACTTATTGTATGCACGTGAAGGCACTGTAAGACCAAGCATGCATTATCATCCAAAAGGACTGAAAATAATTAATGTGAACACGTGAATTGCAAAAGTGTTACTACAGGCTATAAACCTGTAAATGAAATACCAAAGAAAGAGAAAAAGAAATTAAAAAATTGTTTAAAAAAAATGTACAACTAAAACAGCAGGGGATGTCAAAGATAAAACATATAGCTTAAACTTTTGGATGAAGCTACTAATATGAAATCACCCGCTTCTTAGAAAATGATATTAAGATACCAACCAAAACACTGGAGCTTTTTCCCTATTCAATGAGTGCGAATTTTCAAATTCAACCAAGAAATTTAGGAAATTTCAAATGGATATAATAACTTGAGATATCTAAACAAGTAAACACAAGGTGATGTAACTTCAGCGACTGTGCCCAGGAGTTCAAAGTGATAGAAAGACCAAGTATTTCGGACAAAAAGAATACATGAAATCTATTCAAAAAGATTATTCTAAATAGACTCAAAATATGTTCTTTATCGCTGTAAATGTTTAGTAGACGTAAGAGAAGGATATGATTACTTAGACAGATGTAAAACTTGTGTACTGAGAAAGATGTTGCTCTAAGTTAACAGACATATTGCACAATAATCTACTAAACATTATAGTGTAAATTATAGTACTGTAATAGCCAATTGGTTCTCTTCACATTTTCCCAAATCACTCAATTTGCCAATGCAATAGTAAAAATGGATTCCATACAACTATTCACTATTCAAAGACTATCAAAATAATCTAGTCATATCAAATGAAACTAAAAAACATGAAGATTCAATCAAATAATAATGTTATCACAAATGCGACATATATGATAAAGCAAATCTTACATTATGTACATACAATTATGCATTTTGGGGAAGGCATCATCAAATGGATCCATGGAGAGTAAGCTTTCTGCTGTTACAGAAATTTTCTGAGAAACAGAAAGGATCACACGTTGGCCAACATAAGCCTTACTTCCAAGCTTACGCAGTAAATGCTGAACATAGAACTGGACATTATTTGTTGAGTGGTGTGATTCTGGAAAATAGAAATTTTAAACAGCAGAAAAAGAAATTAATTGGATGAAATTGACAATTACTCTAGAGGCAAAATGATTAAATAAACGGAAGTGAAATCATTTGTCAAATCCATAACACTCTTGGTTCCTGTTGCGAGTGGATATGGAAAAATGCATCTAACTAACATAATTACTGTTGACAGAAATGTAATGGAAAAACATAAAATTTAAGCAGAACGATGACTAAAGATTTACCATCTTGTGGTGCATTACACATTTCTCTCACCAAACGCATGATTAAGCTGCTGATATTGTTTTCAATAGCTACTTCTTCCCTTCCCACTGCTGACAGAGCATTTAACGTGTCTTCACAAAACCAAATCAGTAGCGTCAGACAATTGAAAGAGGTAATATATTATTTTGGAACGAGAAAAATAAGAAAAGACAAGACAAAAAGGCATGGACAGAGTCAAGACACAAGTTAGGAAGAATTCATGATGCAGTCTGATTTATCCCTTACAGAGAAACCATGTAGCTTTTGGAACAACAAAAATAAGAAAAGACAAGACAAAAAGCCATGGACAGAGTCAGACACAAGTCAGGAAGAATTCATGATGCAGTCTGATTTAATATAATTGGCATATTCACAGAAAACTTACCAGGAATTTGAGAAAATAATTATTCTTATATTAATTGTTGATAAGCTTTTCAAAGAAGAGTTTGATAGCATGTGTTTGCTGGTGTTACTATTTTCAAGATTTAGAACAGCAGAATAGAAGAAGTCTGATTAATTCCTTTTCAACAATCCTTTAGTCTCGTATTCATACCAGATAATGTTTTAAGAATGAAATATGCACACTAAGAAAGATCCATTCAAAGTTACTCATCTAGTAAATTACAGCCCCATTCCAGACGGTAATATTTGAGTTGAGAAATGAGATATAGCACTGACAGTGGTATACAGCACCCAATATCTAGAATTTACCCCGCAGGCAAGGAAAGAAAGATGAGCAATTATTGCAGTTCTACACAGTTAATACTTCTGTTCATCTCCATATAGAGGGGATTATGCATCACTCTGGTGATTTGGGGGTTGATATGGCTCCTAATTTTAGTGTGGCTCACGCTTTAGGAACAAAAAGGACAGTAGAAAAGAAAATATCCTACCAAGAATGAAGTCAACGGCCTGGTGTGACCAGTTCTTAAAATTACTCTCCTCAACCTGCAAAATATGGATGAATAATATCCAGAACAATGGTACTAAGTAGGGTAGTTCAAATTATTATATTCATGAAAAACTAGATTGAACCATAAAGGAAGAATAGACAGAGCCACACTCTGAGAGGAGAGACGGTCTCACAAAGTTCCACCAGAAAATCTATAGAAGCCCTCAGTTGTTCCAATTCATTTTCACTAGCACAATCTGCAACATAAACACACAGAGGACACTTATGATTGGACAAAATATTAAGTTTTAATTTGCTGATAATTTTAGAATACACGCAAAAGTTTCAAACAAGTATACTCTGTAGATTTTCACCGTGGAATTTCTCCTGTTTTGTAGTGAAAGAAGGGTTTACCCTGTGCCCTGTTGCGTGCTTATTGAAACAAATACTCCTTGGTTTCAAGGATGAGCAAAAATACAAGTTTTCCTATCACATTTCAAGTATTTCTATCTTATTAAAAGAGATTAGAATAAATATTCGGACATTGTAAGAAATCCTCTCTTGCAGGGTGACCAGCGATCAATGACCCCATATAAAAAGAATACTGAATTCATCAAGAAAAAATATATATTGTTTATCTATCTAAAACAAACAGTTAAAATTCTTTGTGGGTCAAATTACTGAATCTCAAGTACTTCACAAGCACTTCCCATTAATCAGGTAAATTAGCAGGGTATATGCACATAACCAATGAATTACATTGCTGTTTCACCTGAAATACATGTTTGCTCTGTCAAGCCACAGAGTCGTTTTCTCTTTCTCTCACTTAATCTCACTGCAAATGTCCAAATTAATTGAAATTTAGCAAAGAAAAAATATAAAACGACAAACAGCACTAGATACTACGTGGAAAAATTGATTAGATGATATAACATTCAACATGAAAGGTTTGAAGAGTAAAAGGTGAGAAAAAACCTTGTCTAAGAAATCTCCGACGCAGCACATCCTTAAATCTCCATTGATTGGATTCAGAGCCATCGGAAAGCTTAGGGCTTAATTCTCCAAAAGTGTCGAAGAAATAGCATTTGCACGATGCACTTTGTGGAAATACATCATACTGAATTCCATCTACTTCAAATAAACTAAAGTAAAATTTATAGTATCGCCAAACACCAAAAATTCAAATTTCTGTTATCAATATATCGTAGTAGTGTTATTTTTGCGCAAGCAAACAAACACTCACACAGTGACTGCATTATGTACAAATGAATGATAAAAAAAGGGTGGCCTAACCTTCAGCGCGTCTGAGATCTTCCTTAAGTCTGAGAATTTCAGCCTTCCGTTCTTTGGCCTAAAATTTCCAAATTCTAGAATCAGCATTTCAGTCAATTGATTGAAATCACCGATCCATGCACACAAGCAATATAAACAGAGTCGAAAACTTCACCTTCTGTTTCCACGTAATGACGTCCGATTCAGATGCATTATTACAAGGAAGTTGAGGGTCACCATCATTGGGCTTCTGAAGTCGCTTGTATTTGAGAATTGCCATTGCTATCGCGAGTTTCAGGTGTGGATTTGCATCGCCCTTCGCTTGCTGTGCTTGGGTGTCCATTGGGGACGAGATATGGGTATGGGAATGAGCTATGGTCGTATTTAATATTTATACACAGAGGTAGCCTTTTAACAGTTTTCTTTATAATTTCACTACCAGTCCGTTTCCGTTTGATACATAAACGTGAAAAGAAATTCTAATTTCATGGTAGTTGAAAAATAAAAACCTACCAAACTCATAAGAATTAGTTTTTCATGAAAACAAAGAAAATGCATCTTAAAGTAGTTACATTTTGGAATTCGATTTCAATTTCTACGTTGCAATAATGATCAAAGTGAAATTCGTTTTCCTCGAACGTGACATTTTTCATGAAATTCATTGCAATTAAACAGGGCCTTATTGCTAAGGGACGTGCGAGAGTTTCCCAATCTACTATGTTTAAGCTCAAAAGTGATATGAGTTGTGAACTCTCACAGTTGCAATATGTAGATTGGAGGAAACAATTTTCATTGCGAGTTTTTTCCATATATAGAATAGCAGCACAAGTGCAACGCCCTAATTTAGATATCATCATTGAATTTGAAATCCCGAACAAACTATCGTTGATAAGCCGGAGGAAAGTAATTTATGCCCCGAACGACACACGTGCTAAAACAATCAGGACGAAGGGTCGCAACCCGCAAGGGGGAGCTAACCTCAAAAACTCATCCTCAATTCGAATGGAGGCTACAGCTCGCTTGCATGAAACCGGAAATGGAAGATGAGAGGAAGGGAAAATGAAACTATGGAAGTGATAAAAAAATCATTTTCAATAAATATTTAATAGATGGAGAAATCGTAAAATCAAATAAAATTTGGACAGAAAACAATTAAAAATAAATAAAAAATAATAGCATTCTCGTCAGAAAAATGGAAATATGAAGAAAGATTAACAAAATAATAAAGTCAACTCAAGAAATAAATGAAAAACTAATGGAAATACAAAAACAACTGGGGTCATATAAAGGACCCTTCATTCCTCGGGCATCCATGGCCCAATGGTAGGCCACAGCCTACCCGAGAACCAAAATCTTTCATTTCATAATTGTCTCTCTAATGTATTGTAACACACTAGTATTACCTCCGAGAACAAAGTATAGCAGCTCTAAAATAAGCTCTGGCAAGCAGTAATATCAGATGCTTGTGAATCCAAAATTCCCTTTCCAGTAGGGCTAGAGCTTATAATTTTCATTATGGAGGCAAATACCGCTTTTTGGAAGAAGTCGTCGCTTATTGTTTTCAGGATTTCTGCGACTGCCTTGAAGTCCAAGGCACCAGCCAAAATGAGTCCCCCAATAATCCCGCCAAAATTGGCTGGCGCTTTTGGTAAATCAACGGCGAGATCATCCAACAGTGTACTGTAGATGAGGCATCCGGTGGCCATGTCCCTAGGGGTAAGGATTTTGTTGGCCAACAAGTATTCAAGAAGTTTTGCAACAGGTTCCACACATGGAGGGCTCTTCTCCAATCCAAGGGAAATGGCCTCCTTGACAATTTCAGGATGGTAGGAGGGAGACTTCAGCTCCTCAATACACTGTAATGCTTCGTCCACAAGTCGGACGCCAAAATATTCCTCCAGAAGAGAAACTGTTTTTCTCTTGAGTTCAACTGGATTCAATCTTGGGGCAGGAGCCACTGATGCTGGTGGAGCCTGGCTAAATGGAGCAGGAGCATGAGATCCAGGTTCCATACCAAATCCTCCGTAATTAGCTGGGAGAGACGGAGGGGGTGCACCACTACCCTGCAAGACGGCACTAGGTCTACCGCTCACGAAACCACCACTACCTTGAGGTAGAAATTGTTGGTTTAATGATGAAGACTTGCCAAATAGTGGCTGTTGAGCACGGCCAGCAGGTTGAGCTGTTGAAACATGCTCTCTTGACATTGACCGAGACCTTAGAACAACTTCCCAGTTGTCACTGTCCATTCCAGGCATCTTTCTTGTTCCAGGCATTCCAGGCATCATACCACCTGCACCAGGCAGATTCATTGGGAAGCCACCTGGGCTAAAACTACCTTGCGCACCAGAAGCTGGTCGGCTATTTCTAATGCTAGCAGTAGTACCTGGACGTAATCCCAGATTCTTCTCAGCTTCCAAGTGGATCTCAGTGATGGTTTTGGCTTTCACCTGCACAATAAGAGTAGGAGACCCTGTGACCAACTTTGCAATCAAAAAGACCATGAAGAAGGGCACTTATATGCTGGGAAGGCTCACCTCATCCCGTCTGGGGATCCATTTATTTGCACGCATATCAATAACATCACGAATCATAAACTTCAGTCGTGCGGCTAGCTGAGAGTTTGTTGACAATTCCTTCAGGCGGTTGAAATACATGTCATTAATACGCTTTGATTTTTGGTTCTCGTCAAGCTGTTTACCAATGGTGTTAAAGAACTGACATATGGCCTCAACATTCTCCTCTGCAGGACAACTCTTGGTCTCATGTCCTAAGAGTTGCTGTCACAAAACCCATGTTACGTAAGTTAATCTAGAAATTATGAGACAGAAAAAAGGCAGAAACAACAAATCGAGAGGAGAGTGTTAATGGGTAGAGAGGGTACTAGAGGTGAGAACTACGGCACAAGCATGTGTACATGAGAGAGACGGAGCAAACCTGGACAATGTGATGAACAATCTTCTCTGGAACCATCTTCTGCTTCAAAAGCTCCCCAATTAGACGGATATTTCCAAGTGTACGGAGTTTGACCAACCTTTCCTTATCTCTTCGTTCTGATTCTTGCTCAGGAGCAGTCATCTGCCCGACTTCGTCCCTCAATTTACCAGCCCCTTCAAATGCCTCTTGGCAGTTATTCAAAATGATTCGCTTAAATGTGATTTCTTTTCCACCAGGCTCATCGGAAGGGAAATAGGGAAGCTTCTCATGTAGATCAAAACATAGTTGTGCGTACATGGGGCAAAATGTGGGCTCCAGCACAGCCTTGTCAAATATCAATGATATGACTCCCTATACAGAAATGAAAGAAAAAAAAAGCTCTAGTAAGGAATGTGCAATGCAAATTAAAGAAGAAAAAGAGTTTCCATGCAGGAATTAGTTTTAACGTAGGACCTCTAAGATATCAGGCGACGTGATCCCTGAATCAATCAATTGACCCTTCAACAGATCAAATTTCTCAGGAGTCAGCTTGTTCAGTATGCTGCAACAAGAATATAGTATGTAACGTCAATTCTTTTCACAAAAAGCACGTCCAGAAATTATACAACTAAAAGTAGGGGTGGCAAACAGACTAAGCTGGCAATGGACGGCTCGGGCTCATTTTGAGACAAGCCGAGCTAAGCTCAAAATATTTTTCACGAGCTACTCAGCTCATGAGGCCCACGAACCAGCTCTTTGTTGCTTCATTTTTATCTTATTTTATTATTTTTTAAAAAGAAAAAAAAAAATCCCTTTTTGGCTTATTTTGTTAATTTAATTATAAAAAATAAAAAATGAGCCGGTCGTGGGCAGTTCGGCTCGTGAGACCCGTGAGCTTAGGACCGAGCTGAGCCCATATTTTCAGCACAAGCTGACCTCTTGGTTATAAGCCACCCCTAGCTAAAAGTCTAAGCTCGTAAATACATTGGACGTCAAGCAATGTCCTGTTAGCACGTGCAACGATCTAATTACCATTGTCGTGTCAATTTCAAAAGGTTCAAAAAAAAGGTTGTTCTTTAAGGATCTCAACCACAGCAGTGGCATGTGCCAAGCAAGCATAACACACTGGTGACAGATCAAGGCTGGAACTGCTATAAGTAACACCAATAGATGGTCCGAAATTTTTAGCTTGATGATTGAGCAATCAAAAAAAAAAATAATGCTATAAGTAACGCCTTTAGGTGGTCTGAAATTTTAAGCTTAATGATCGAGCAATCAAAAAAATTATCAAAAATGCAAAATGACATTATGCACATTCCATAAGTATAGTTAAACAAAATGGAATACCCCTTCACTGTCTTCAATACACGCTTTTCCTCAGAAAGATTTCCCCTTCGAGCAGACCATGGCACCTCAGCCTTGATTAGAGCAGGAGTATGTCCTCCCTGTTTCATAGACATCAAAAAATTGCTCATCTTTGTTTAAACAAAACATTACACAACCACACCTGCCAAAGATACCACAACATAAACAAGTACTCCACTTTAGCTTCGTGAAACAAGTTTTTCTTTTAATAATTTTAGAGGATAAAAAATTGATATGGTGAAAAAGCAAGCATTCAACTAAGAGTCTTTTTAAATACAAACTAAAGTTCAGTGCGTTTGAATAAAGAAGCTTCTGATTATAATAGAGAAGTTTCTTTGAAGATTTCCAAAGGTTTAAGCATTGTTCATGATTTGTAAGATCCAATCCGACATGATTTCTAGATTCCTTTGTTCAAAATGCCAGCTTTACACGGTCTAAAATTCCATCATCACACAAAACCAGTGATTCCTTAAGACTCTGTAACCATGGAATCTTGAGGATGAGCTGACACGATAATTTAAACTTCATTGGATGTGCATAACTTATTTGACCTGATGATCTGCATGAGATATGAATGAAATTTGATCTGTGTCAAATTTTAAGCCTGGAGGATACGCCTTCAGAATGTTTTCGAAGCATTGAAATTTTTAACAACTCGAGTACGGATTAAACGATTTCAGTAACAAAACAAGATATAACGAATAGCAATTGCAAGACCTTTCATGTAAACATTAATAATTTTTTTCTATGTTTTACAAAAGAAAAATGACATGATAGCTTGTTGATTGGAATCATATACTTAGAACATGTTTGGCTATTGTTTATTATTGGCCAAACCAGTTTTTATCCACTTTTCGTGGGACCCACAAATACTACCGTACATTTACATCTATTTATAATTTAAACCATTTAAAAACAACTCCCATTTATGCTTTTAGTACCCACGGGCACTCAGAAATAAAGATCAAGTGCAAAGAAAACTCCAGAATGAAGGATTATCTTAAATTACCCCTTGGTTTTGTGATCTTGCAAACTGAGAGCTCAGTTGCTCTTGCCTATTGTATTGGTTTACAACTTGATGCCTTGAATCAAACCGGCCACCAAATTCTCTGTCTCGAATAACTTCCCAGGATCTCTCCCCAGAGGGAACAGGAAATTGTGCAGGCCGATTCCGCCAGTCGCGGTTGTCTGTTTCAGAATAATGACCCTGAGCCTGATTTGGAACCTATTACAAAGCAAATCATATCCTATTATATTATCATCAAAGGATGCAACCAAGAAAATAAAAAGTAAAGATGAATTAATGGCATCCATCAATTTCTATAAATTGCAAAAAGATGTACTCGAGAAACAAAAAATGAATGAACAAAAACACCAAACATAGTTGTAAAAGTTTGGATAAAATAGGAAAGACTGATGTTTTTGTGATCAAAGCCCATACAAACTCACATTGCTTTCTCCACGACCCCAGCTTGGATCAGTACCAGAAAATTCAGCTTCAACTTCTTGTTTAACTTGCAGAATATCTTCAGAGATGTTGACCATCTACAGAAATTTAATCAGCCATATCATACTGCAGGAAAGCAATTAACGACAGTGTCGAAGAATGTAACTAGTAAATCTCGACAATAGTGAAAAACACAATATAACTATGTTCACATGCAAAAAGTTGACGAAATAGAAGTGGTAGATCTAAGGGATGCTGTACATGACAGTTGAAAGGAATACTCAATGAAAGAAAAATAGAAATACAGCAAAATGTATCATTCTCCATCCCTGAAGAAAAATGGCCCAATGAGCAAATAAGAACAAAGAATCAGCCCTAAACTTGCCCAATGGTTCATCTAGAAAGAAATACAGAGACACTGGAAAGGCAACAACATAAAACAAGGGAAATAGAAACAGAGAAAAGAGAGAGATACTTAGATTCAACTTTAAGCCATGTTTATGATGCCAGGCCACCAGAACTAATGTCAAAACATAAGCTGGAAAGACAACATAAGCAAGGCAAATAGAAACAGAGGAGAGAGAGAGAGAGAGAGAGAGAGATTTAACTTTAAGCAATGTTTATGATGCCAGGCCACCAGAATTAATGACAAAACAGAAGATGGAAAGATATAAACCTCATCTAATATGGAAAAAAGATAATCTGGAAAGATATGAACCTCATTTAAGCATGATGTCAAGAAGCAGCATTACCTCCCTTAGCTGCAGCAGCTGTTCTCGGGTATAATGGATCCACTCACGGCCCTCAAATTGGTATTCTCCAGTCTATGATGTAATTAAAAGAAACAGAGTTCAGTAGCAATCAACAGCAATAATAAACAATCAGTATAACAAGTAAATGAAACACAGATTACTAATCAAAAGTGACATGGTTGTGATTTATATGAAAATAGAGTGGTAAACAGCTTACAATAAACGATAAAAACTGCCAAAGAAAATACATGCCACCATGAGGTTGCACAAAATGATGATGGCAGTCTATCAAGAAAACTTTACCATATATAGTGGTGGGTACTGTGAACACAAGAGGACCAAAGACTTGGAAAGGTTATGATGTGACAATTTGCAACCACCTTTATGTACAACACTTGAATTTGGATGAAATAAGGTTTTTAAGAAATTTCACATGTCAACAAAAGAAACTTCTTTCCACATCCAAGTATTAGAAATTGCAAGGATAATGTAAATAGATGGGCCTCACATGTATGGTTGGTACAGATATCTACCCCATTTATTAGAATGTGGTAAAAGCCAACATCACAGGTGAACAGAGAAACCAAATCTCATATATTATACGACCAACAGCACCATAATATCAAGCAAAACTTCCAAGTGCAGTTTCTATATCCACGTGTTTCTTTACGGATATCCTTGTACTCCTCGCATCCACACCTAGAGCTTATCTCTTACTTTGGGTTCATATTTAGAGCAACTACACAACTTAAATGCACTGTCAAAAGTTAAGATGTCAAACATAACCAACTCCCATTCAATATCCCTGGTTAAGGCTCAAAAACAAGTAAAATAAAATTTTGAAAAAACTAAAGCTTACTTAAGTACCCAAGAAATACATACACGGTATAACCTTTTTAACGCCACTGGAATTAGGAGAAATAGTTGAAAACTTAATTGATATCAAAATATCATCTCTTCAGTACTCCAAAGCATGTTTAGCCATTAACATTCACAAGAAGCAAAACACAATTACGCGTGCTGAAGTATTGCTAAATTTAGTCAAAAATAAAAATCATAAACATTTTGAAATTTTAAACACATAGACGTGCATCAATTCATATATTTCAATGGAGCAACACAACAAATAAAAGATCTGGACTTTGAACATTCCCGGCAACTGAGTAAACAGCAAATCTTGGTGCTACTGTCACAAACCCAGCACATTTAAACCTGAGTGGTGGAGATAAAGGGATCATGCACTTACAGAATTCCCCACTGCTCTCATGGCTCTACCAGTGATGGAATATGACCAAAAACCAATGGGAATTTCAATTCAACGATAGGTCCAGGAAGAGATATTGTCATATTGAATGCTATACAATTTTTTGATATCTCAGTAACCTCAGTACACAGATACATCTATGGGTGTATGCAAATCTGCATGGAAGTTGACCGACAGAATAATACAACACAAAATTCAGTTAAAAAAAAAAAAAGTGGATTGTACAACTATCAATGCCATTACTTTAAAAACGGAATGGTCCCCCCTACCCAAACCCCTACCCCTACCCCTACCCACCACCCAACCCAACTTAACAATCACCCACCTCCCGACCCTACCGCCGCCGCCGACAACCGGACCACACCCAAACGACCCAACCCTACCGGCCTCACGCCATCTACAGTAAGCCAAATAGCCGAAACAATCACTGTCAGTTCTGGTGGGCCCACAACCGGAGGCCCGTTTCACGAGGCGAACAAGGGCGAGTCACCGGCGACCAGATGCGACGTCAGCAGGGAAGTGTTG
>CAIGRH010157421.1:0-24535 GCA_903798295.1 Fraxinus nigra | reverse complement strand
ATTTGGACTCCAAGTGAGAATTTTAAAAAGGTTTGATACTGTGCATGACACAAATGAAAGGTTTGGGTCAAATTTGCTATTAAATGAACGGTTTGGTACCGTGGCTGCAATTCTTCCTTCGAATTATTACATATCTAGAGAAGTTACTGTGTTGATGTCTCTTGGAAGCAATGTTTGCTTGGAACTAATGGAAACCATCCATTTGGACTCCAAGTGAGAATTTTTGAAAGGTTTGATACTGTGCATGACACAAATGAAAGGTTTGGGTCAAATTTGCTATTAAATGAACGGACTCCAAGTGAGAATTTTTGAAAGGTTTGATACTGTGCATGACACAAATGAAAGGTTTGGGTCAAATTTGCTATTAAATGAACAGTTTGATACCGTGGCTGCAATTCTTCCTTCGAATTATTACATATCTAGAGAAGTTATTGTGTTGATGTCTCTTGGAAGCAATGTTTGCTTGAACTAAGGGAACTGCATTCCTGCCTAAGTTGAATATTTTCTGCTTTATCACTTAGTTACACAAATAGCTATTATATGACAAGTATTTGAGCTTGTAAAAGTATTTCTTGGAGAATCGAATGTTCTAAATTAGCCACGTCAAAATCATGGATCACAACAAAGGCATACACTGAATGAACTGATTGAGTGATCAAATGTTGGTTTCATAGTGTGGAGATTTGTAATAAATCATTGTTGCTTAGTATGGACAGTCGAATGTGCACAGAGAGAAATACGTTATTGGCTCGTTTGGCAAGGTGTATCATAGATTAGAGGACAGTAGTAAAGAAGACAAAGAAGCTAAAATATTATCTATTGTACTTAAACATTCTTGTCTTGTACTTTTTACCAAACATGCACTACATGAATAATTTGGTTGTGTCCAGTATTAAGGTGTATTGTTCAGCAGTGTTGTTTCTTATTTTGGCATGACGAGATATAGGACAGCACCAGGGCAGAGAAAATGCATCATGCAATATAATGTGAAGTACAATTTTCATAACTGATGGCTTCCAATGTAAATGACTGTAACTGTCTTCTTTCTTTTTTTACTGAACCTCATTGCTTTAAAAACAAAATATAGTATTAGATCTGAGAGGGATAATTACTTGAAATTTGGCCTATTACGCTAGACGGATGAGGAACAGATTCATATAATGAATGCTTGATCCTGATCATTGAGTAATGTTCTACGAGAAGTATTATTTCACCTTGGTTCTAACAATGTTTATAACTAATAATCTTGTGACTTGTTTGTCAGCAGTAATAGAATGCAGTAATAGAATGCTACAACCTGATGACTTGATTATTAACAACTGTGCACCATTTTATTAGTCTTTGCTACATGAATGTCATCTCTACACTGTTTTTGATTTGAAGGTTACATTCGGCGTGCTGTTTAACGATGACAGATGTGCAAACATCTTTGAAGCACTGGTTGGTACATTGCGTGCAGCAAAGAGGCGTAAAGTCTTGACATATGAAGGGGAACTCCTGTTACAAGGAGTTCATGACAATGTTGAAATCATTCTCAAACCCACACCAGAAGCAGCATCAAGTGATGCAGTTGCAAAGAGTTGATAATTTGCCACAGTTGGGTTTGGAAAGACATTTTACACCTTTGAGGTATTATGGAAAACATAATTAACCTGGTTTCATCTTTAGCACTGTTGCCATGTAATTTGTGTACCACGCGTGTTCAAACTATCTGGTATTGGGAAGATCTGTTGCATTGTCTCAAATGTGTGTTTTTAACTTTTTTGTGAACTTGGCCTATTATTAAATGTTCAAGTTTGATTTTCCCTATTTTTTTCTTAAAACAGAGTACATGAAACCACTACTAAACAAATCATCATAGTACTAGAGCAGATATTTATGAAATTAATAAGAAATTCTTGCCATAGTAACACGTGACCGTCCAGAGATCCTATGTCTTGCTAAATGAAAAAAGTAAAATACAATCAGTCTCATCTAATTATACATGCCAAAATGCCCTTAAAGGCCACCTCATGATCATCACAACATTTCCTCAGTATTTTTAGTTGCAAATTGTGTATGAACAACAATGTATAATATAATATGGACGTACTAAGATATATACACGGGGATACACGGGGAGAAATGAAAATCCCTCTTAAAATAGAGGGCAGCTTCAATATTTGCTGCTAAACCAGCATACATGGAAAGCCATTAACCATTTATTTTCATCGAATACAAATCATGCTCACTATAGTGTGAAATAGAGTTACAAAAGCCGCAATTTTTCAGCTCCTCGACTGCTCTTCACCCAGAAGGATTTCATCGTAACAAGTACCACCTAAACTGCAAAAGTAACCAGAAACCATCAATATGGCTATATGAGCATAATGCATGTACAAAATGTAAAAGATAAAAAATAATAATAATAAGATCAACTCTTCAGAATAAGCCGTTAGTGCTTATTACTCAAGCACATACAAATATCAAAATACAGGGTATTCATTGATTCAGACTGAATACGAAAGCACCAAATGGTTACAGGTGAAACATAATTTAGTTGGGAGATTTCTTTTTCAATTTGCATCATATGATGGTTTGTGATGGCGAGCAAAATTCCTTTTATATGATGCTTATAAATAAAACCCAGCAAATATAAATTCAAAAAATACTATAGCAATAGGGTTCCACAACAGTCTTAATCTAATACTTGAACTAGAATAAGCTATACCAAGAAGCCAATCTGAGCCTCACCATGTTAAGTCAGCTACAGAGAAAAGCCAAAACTACAAGGTATTAGTGACAACACTACAGCACTTTGGTAAACCTATCATTTCCATAGTTTGGATGAGAAAGACAGAGCAAAGGGTAAACCTAGTAATTCCATTTCAACCAAGTTGAAGCTCCTCTTAAAGTGGTTCAATTTGGCAGGAAACGTGAATACATTATGATTGGCCAGTACGAGTAAAATATAGATATTGAAAGCAATGCTTTATTTGCTTTTCAGAAACTTCAACACATCATTTGCCTACCCAATTGGTCGCCAAAACTCCAGGGCAATGATATCATACTTGTATACATGGCTATGAAATGAAGTAACAAGTAACATTTCCAGATACTTCAAAACATCCACCATGGAAGACAATGGAATGACAATCATTTCACTAGTAAAAGAGAACTCACCTAACCAGAAGTGGGCAAAGAATAACAATCTCGAACTTATGGCAGAAGGAACTCAATTCTGCAATCTTAACCGATTGAAGAACACCAAAAAATGATATTCAGGGGCCCAATAAACAAAGCCAACAACTGGCCCACCTTTGATGTACTGCACATGGTTGAAGATAAAGCTAGAAAATCTGAAACAAGCTATTTAGAATACTCTAAAGAAATCAAAACCATGCAAAAATAACTGTCAAGTAGTTTAGAGAAATATAAACCTTCCCATCCAGGATAACAAGTTCGCCATCAACCCATCGAGGATTCTGAAATCCAGGCTCAGCCAGCCTCCCCTGTCCCCTATATCGAGCAACCTGCATTGCAAATATAACTTAGAAAGTAAGGCTGATATGGAAACTGAATGAAATAGATGTTAAAATGAGTTGAACTGAATGATTAAGCGACATACCACCCCAAATTCTTCTGGAATAATCCCTTTATGAGGAAGCTGATATCTCTTGCCAACTTTTGCACGGAATGCTATCTGTAATGATGATATTTTTAAAATAAAACATTAATACACAAAAAAAGAGGGGGGGGGAGTAAACATACTTTAGAGATGGAACATTTTCACATCCCCAAACCCAGCCAAAAAAACGCAAAAGTAATTGAAGAAAAGGAAACATCTAATGGTACAAACCTAGTTCTGCCCTTGTACATACATAGCAAGACGGTTTGAAAACATGGACCTCTATTAAAGTTGATGGCTTGATGCAGCACTAAAGAAGTATGAGAATAAGAGAGAAAATAGTAGAAAAATAAAGAAAGAAAGGGGGAAATGAAAGAAACCTTTCTTTTCTTTTTTCTTTTTTGGGGCTAGATTCTTGAAAAAAGCAAAAATCAATTCACCAATTCATCTAAAAGATTATATGTCCAATCCATATAACCAAACATCCGACTTTAAACAAAGTCCCTGTTGAATTAGCTATAAAGACGTAACATAAAAAAAAGATAGATGATACTGGCCTGTGAATCTTGATTAAATACTAGGAACATTTCAAGAAAAAATAAACATTACTATACCATATATGTTTTAGTAAATCAATATGTCAACTTCTTCGATCCACCTCATTCACAGCGGGGATAAAATAAAAAAAACTACCCCTGCAGTGGCAAATAATAGCACTTGGATGTCTTATTTATGGATGAGAACCAGTGAAAGGTGAATAGAGTATCCAAGGTTACACAAGCATTCTCTTTTAGCCTCTATTTCACAACCATTATTTTCACACTCAATTTTTTACATACTCATTTTCAACCGCACACTCGTACAATAAAATATGCTGCACATAAACCCAAAATTTTTCCCTACTTTTTAATCACACATTCTCCTAAAAATCACTATTCAAAACTCTTTTTTCCTCCAATAATGGATGTCGAACAGGGGCTGAATGTATGGTGAAATTAATATTAAACAAGGATTATCACGTCATCATGTAGCTAAAAATGTTTACAGTGTAGTCAAGCTTCTCTCCAACAAGCCCTAGTTAAGACAGTCATTAACTGGAAGCAAGACTGATAACTAAAATAATCCACTCCATGTGTACCAACTGAAATTGAAAATGCTCCAGCCATCAATTGAATACGTCCAATTTACATCTTCCAGTGAGCATAAAAGGCAAAAATATTGACTTCGAAAAGAGTATTCATAGATAGTATTTTAGGTGCTTTCCTTTCAGATTCCTGCCTTGGGTAATTTGAAACTTTATCTACCAGCAAAGCAATAATTTAGCCAATTGGCCACTTAATAGTTGTAGCAAGAAATCACTGAATACCGTTTATGCAGTTTTTCTGAAAATAAAATCCAAAAGAAACGGTGCAGACTTCTGTGTTCTGACTCCACGACTTCCAAGATTATAAATCCCATATACTTGGCTAACATTTTTATGCTCCAAGCCCATTCAGGATAATCAATTCTTCAGCTTATCCTAACTTCTGTTTATCAAGCTCTACAGATATATAACTCCAGCATATGTAAACAATTTGAATCATAAATCACCTGGCCAGCTGGTACATAAGGATCTCCAGTTAATTTTACAGCTTCAACGTACTCATAGAACTCAACTTTTGATGGCTTCTTTGAGCTACCATCATCCTTCCATTGACCAAATCTGCGTCTAAGATGAATAACTTCTGAAGTGTAAAGCCCATGTGCACCAATATAGAGTCCTAGTAAAATAAGGCATTCTAAATAAATAGATAGTAAGTAGCAAAATAAACAATATAAGGAAAAACAGCGCAAGCAAGTGCAGAACAACACATAATCAAGAGTAGAACGGTAAGAGTAAGAAGACAGAGAAATGAAGATACAATCACCATTCAGTGGGTCTGGAGCTGCTGAAATGTCAATGCGGTTAAATGTGGTTGACCCAGAAAGTGGCTGACGATTTCGAGACTGACTGATAGTGAGATTTATTAATTCACCAACATCTTTAAGAACCTGCAGAATTCAGGCATACAACTATGACTTGAAAGCCTGGACAACATGATTACAGTAAATTGAATTCAATTCTACAAACAATCAACCTAACCTTCATGGGTATCTTCCCCTTGCTGATGGACTTGACAAGATCAAGCATAACAAGGTCCATACTACGTTGACCTTGAAGCTTAGCATTTTTATTCAATGGAGACTGCCCATCACCGCTAGAAATATGTTTATCATCATCTTCCTCAACGGTAAAAGTAAATGACAACCGACCTTTTTTCCGTAGCCTAGCAGGTACCCGAACTAAGTCTTTATGGTGTGCACCACTGGAAAATTTCTGTATGAGACCCTCACCCACAACCACCTTAACTGAAATTTGACTTTGCTCTTCACCATCACTAATTCCATTACCAGCGTCAATGTCAATGTCATTTTGCTCATCATCAGTTTCACCTTTGATTTCATCTTCAGCATCTACATTTTCTAAATCAAAGTCCTTTTCTTCCTCTTCTTCATCTATTATCTGTTCAATCGCCTTTGATATTAGATCCCTGTCCACCTTTATTGGTGTTGTTACTTGGACGACCTTGACTTTCACACCAGGAATCATGTCCCGCAAGACATTCTCAAAACCAGAATCATCATCACTTTCATCACCATCTTCTGCATTTTTAGTGTTTTTATCTAAAAGCCCATTTTTGTTTTCAGTTGCATCCTGAGAGTCCACGTTACTGGTAACTCCTGATGACATGAAAGATGGAATTGAGAGATTCTGCTGAGCTCCTCTCCGTTTTAAGTAAACAGCCTGAAAATACAATAATTTTTCAGATGTTTCATTCAAGAATTCAACCATTATACATAACAAAGTCTGCAGGTAATGGGGTCATGCATGCTTCTTGATATATCAGAACAAGTATTTTGATGCTCATAAGTCCATGTAATGCCATATGGGAAAACGGTATAGACCATAACAAAAACATTATTTTAAAACAGTGTACTTATTTCCTACTAGGCGGTAGGCACAGTAACACGTCGAGAATTTTCTGGATGAATATTAAGTGCTTGTGTGAAAATGGATATTTAAGTTGATTTTTTTTTTTTTTTTTTTAAGAATGTTAGGTTAAAAAGTAGGCAAAAGTTATGGGGATATTTGAAAAATGAACTTTTTTTTTTCCTGGGAGATGTGGTTGAAAATGAGTGTGGGGAAAAAGTGTTTTTCAAGTAATCAATTTCAAACACAGGTGTCATTAACCAGGAAAGCATGCAAGTCTATCGTGCACTACTTTGTCTACAAATGCACATTATCAAACAATTATTCTTCCTGACCATGCATATCCTCGTATATCCATTTTCATAAATACTACTTAACAAGGTTTTTATCTTATTTATTTCTAATTGACACTGAAACATATACTCAAAGATATAGTCCTTATGAGCGCAAGTAATGATGGTAAACGGTGCTCTGCAAGGTTTAGGTCAGTGTGTAGGGTGTTTCTTTTCTCTCTCTTTTCCCATTTTTTTGTGGTTTGGTTGGGCAGTGTGGTTCACCATGCTATTGCACTCAAGGAATCCAACTGACAATTTTTAAAATGCAAAATCCTATTAAAAGCAGAGAGTGTCTTCCCTTCTATTCATGAATTGGTTTTCCATCCAATAAAATAAGGAATTAAGCCAGTAGTAGACTTCAGAGAGTAAAGAATAGCACCTGCTGCTTATATTCGCCTTTATTATTTCTTGTAAGAAATATCTCAAACAGGGGGGCACCATCTGATGCTGTGGCAAGCTGCCTGCCAATAAAGCAAGACATTAAGCTACTAATGAATCTTAAGAGTTACTAAAAGCATTTAAACTTAAGTAGACAAAGGCACCCAACTCCTTGTATGAAATGATTGAAAACTCCTGGTTGGCCATTTATTTCGAACAATCCACAGTTGTCAAAATTCATACAAGTATGACTCGCGATATATATAGATTCAATCACTATATTGCCCGACTCAAGTACAATGCATGATTCTTCTTGATATGAACTCAACTGCTCAAGATACATAGATGTAAGGATGGCAATAATGATCTATGTAAAGTCTCCTATGTTCCTCCAGGAACACAAATGACAAAAAATCTGATATATGAAAAAATGGAATCCGTTGTTATATCAACCTTCTGTCGAAATAACAAGCCTACAGTATCCTGATGCCCTAACAGAGCCCATTGGGAAAACAATGTTAAGTCAAAAATAGCAGCCAAAAAATTATCAAGTTCCCAAATTCCAGTGTGCATAGGCAAATAAGGAAAAGAGAATTGCAATGTGAAAGGCTAATATTACCACCAAACAAAGCCGCACAAGACACAAAGAAAAAGAATAAGAGAATGTTTGTAGAAAAAAGGTATATCTACAAACTAGTTACTAGTATAATCTCCTTAGATTAACAATTATCAATGCGACACCAATGATCTAATGTCAAATTATAGCAATTCATTTGTGTGTAGAAATTTTGTTACATTAGAGAATCTTTCCAAATTGATCACAATGGTAACATACTGATTCCTCCAAAGAAACTCAAATCTAAAACTTTCAACAGTACGAGTTACTTTACCTAGGACTATAACTTCTGGCTACATATCGCCCGTGCTCCGCACTTATATGAATAATACGACCATAAGGTTCATTACTGTCTTCTGAAATTCCAGCCCACCATCCAACCTGAAATACCAAGTTCAGATAAAATCATAAAATTTCAGACAGATATATAATATGCTACAATATAACCATAGAATGCAACAGATTTTGAAGCATGTCTGCCGGCCACCCCTTGAGTTTATCCTTCAGTGTCATCTCTAATTTACTTGGTTGCGTTTCTTGTACAAGCACTGGGAGACAACACTTGAAACTTGGAGTGCAAATCTAGGAAATACTTCATATAGGGAAATGTGCTAATAAAAGAATTCATCATTGTTATTCACTTATCAATAAAATCACATCAAAGTCCAAAAGGCTAATTCAAGATCCAAAAAACATTTTCAGAGAGGAACTCAAATCAAAGTGCATAATGAATATTACCATGCGTCCTATAATAAGATGGTTTATATTTGACAATTAATATTATGTGTGTGACAAGAAGCGTCTACGTAAGATAAACATAAATTCAAGTACTAGTCACTTATTAGTATTCACAAAGATATGTGAACGTTTTGGTGAGTACATCAGCATTGTTCTAAAAACTATGACTGACTCACCAATCCAGTACCAGCATAATCACGTACAAGAGCTGCATCGCTGTAACGTTCTTCTTTAACAGCTTTCTGCAAATCAGTTCCAAAATGGTAAGCATATTAAAGGATACAAAAAGAACGTAAACAGACCAAAAAAATTAACAAGATAGATACTTGGAACATTATTATAAACAACCACGGATAAGTCCCACCTTCAGATGGGACATTACTCTGCCAACAGTGTCATTTGTTGCTGCAGCTGCAATTGCCACCTTAAGCCTAGCAGCATCTCCATAATCCTCTCTATCAATAGCACGAGCCAACTGTGACTGTTAAGACAAACTATGTTACTGTTGTAATCAGTAAAAGGATAAAAACTAGCGTTTTGTAAACAACATTTGATTTGATAAAAGGGAACAGCTTCACTCAGCTCCAATTATTTGTTTACTCATGAAGCACTACAGCAAACATCAGCACGAGGCTTAAAACTCTAAAAAAAAAAAAAATCTCTGGTGTAATTTCAGAATGTGTCTATACAGCCCAAAGGGACTTCTAATAAAATAGAAGTGTCTTATTGTACAATGCAAAATCTCTGGCTCTCACAAAAAAGAGAGAGAGAGAGAGATTTGGTTTAAATTCAATTAGACAGAGATATATTTTTGCTTGCGCTAAATGCTTGGTGCGAGCTAAGGTACCCATTGAGCAAGCGCCTAACCACTCAATTTAGAGCCAAGCTCCACTGATTTTGAGAAGCAAATATGAAATAGAAGGAAAAAAAAAACACCGAGAGATAAATATGTGCTTTAATACCAACCCTTGCTAGGGTGTTCCATTTAGAAAAAATTATATGCTGCTGAATCAAATAAGATGTTTATTTCACAATACATCCTTAGTACTAAACCAGTATCATAATATCTTCCGTTCTCTCCTAAATGCATTCCCCTTAGTCAATAACGTAATACTTAGATTAGGTAAAGGTGTGGACCTATGTATAAAACATGTGGGATTTCAAATTTTCGGGCCCCAAGATTCGTTTAAAAAGTATCTTTTCTTTGGATGCAGGAACAGGGACATGCTATTACAAAATTATTGACCTAATATTAAGATGCTTGAGAATACAAACTTAACAACAGAAACAAAGCTAAAGTACTTTCAAGAAAGAATGTGTATTATAGTTGAAAAATGACATGAAAAAAGAATCTGATTGGTAATTTAATACTTGAAGACTTGCATAAGGTGTTGAGAGTCTTGTCCGTTTCGCTTGGTTACGTTAAAAGTGTTGTGTAGCGTCTGACGTGGATATAACAAGATAACAGAACTTTTAGAGTATACAGTTCTTCCACTTGAATTCTTGGTTTGCATCAGCACGAAGTTTTAGGCAAGAGTTGAAAACTGGGGCACTTGTTCTAACTTTTCGCTTCATTGGTAAAACTAAATCTCGAGATCCTTTGGGAGCACATTTTGAGCCGATCCCTTTTCCTTTTAGTTTTAAAAATGAATAAAAATGATAGTTCTCAAATTGTATTTCCTTGCCATACAAGTTTCATCTGAAAATCCACTTGCCCATGAAAGCCAATCTAATCGTTCAACTTCATTCAGAGGGGGTATCTATGTCTGTAAGAAGCCATTATTTGTGAATATACCAAAATAAGAAAAATTTAAATTTTGGACGAATGGAGATTTAACCAAAAAATTATTGGTATTCATTTCCATAATTACTATTTTTTTTAAAAGATCAACAAATTTCCCAGAGAGATGATAAAGGATAGTAAAAAAAAATTATTGGGATAAATGAATTTCATATTTTCACAAGAACTTACCCATCTCTATGGTTCCTTGGAATAGATTATGATTGTGAGGTGAAAACATTCTGAGTCATGACTAATAATGTATTTATCTCATTGTCGCAAGTGAAATTGTGCTCTCATTTAAATTTGAAACAACTCTTCCTAGAAGAATCATTTTTTTTTTTTTTTGGCCTTTCTTCATGAAAAAGATATGTAACATCTCCTCTTCATGAGTTCAATTGAACACAGCCAGTAGCTAACAAAACAATAATAATTAGACTTTGAGTCCACCCATGACATATCACTGGGATGACAGTGTGAGACTGGCACTAAATTTATAGTGTGAGCATAGTGCCACCTAAACCCTGAATAACGAGGTTGAGCCATTTCAGGCAGGATCATAGGGCCCATCGACCAACCTGATGTGAACAACACGATGTAACTATCACTTCAAGATTTCGCTCTATTACTCAGTTTATATTATCCATACTTGTGAAAAAAATGTATTAAATTATCAACCACCTGGTGCGAGCAACAGGATGTAATTCTTGTTTCAAGATTTCTCTCTATAACTCAGTGTATATTATCCATACGATAACAAATAAATTATTTCTATGATCGCTTACAAGCATTCTACTTACCAGAGCAAGGAGCAACAATATTTCCTTCACCAATCCTATGAACTGGGGGTCTATGATTGACTAATATTGCATGCTTCTATAATTTTCTTCATATTGATACTTCCATTTACATTATTTTTCCCGTGAGATAGCCCTCTAATAGTGACAATTAATTTCCAACACTCATGCATGGTATCCAAATATCTAGAAAAAAACTTCTTTTTTCATTGGATTAGTCTGAGAGAGTAAATTCCATGATGAAACCATCTAAATATCATCAAGTTCAGTATTTCTCTAGCATATTTGCCTTTAAGTTAATCAAAACTGAAAGAGGAAATGATACCTTCAAAACCGAGACAATACGCTCTTGCTCATCAACCTCTGCAAAATGCTTCCTCCACCGCTCCCAATCCCACTCTTCATTTTCCTCCTCAACTCCATTCTTCACTTCAGCCACCCCAAAACTTTCCCATCTCCGACCCCACGAATTCAAATACTCATCAAACTTCTTGATCGCACTCCTAAAAGTCTCCTGAATATCGATGTCCCACCACCAATCCGACTCAGATTTATTCACCGAACCCGACTCCGAATTCCCATTGTTATTCTTGTGGCAGCGGCAAAATCGACTCAAATCCGAAACCCTATTCAGAGTAGGCGAGTTGAAAGTCGCCGGCGAGCATCTTTTATTCAATTTATAAGTGGAGAATTTGGAGTTGCCGAAATTATGCCAGTGAGGGTTAGGATCCGTACGCCCCGATGGAAACGGTGGAGGGCATATCGACGCCATTATTCGATGAACCCGCCGCTGAAATGAAATATAGATACAAAAAATATATGTCAATAGGTATATGCAGAGAGAAAGTGCAGGTAAGAAAGTGGTGGCTATGGAGGAAAAATGGTGGCTATGGAAGTTGGATAAGGATTGATTATTTTGAGGTAGTACAAACTGACGATGTTAAAAGGGATAAATCCCACCCTTAAATATCAAAATATAAACCAGTGCATAAATGTTTGGACATTCTAAGAAATATCATATTTATTAAGCTCAAACGATAAATTCGATTCGATTTTGATTTCAACGTGAATTTCGAGATTGATTTATTTAAACGAACAATCATATGGTAGGATAAATTTATGAAGAAATTTAGCCCCCGTTTGACCGCCATTATCCCGAAAATTTATTTTATCTCTCTTATTTATAACCACACAATCTTCCATAAAATAATATTATAAATAAATCGAAAAATTTTCCTTTTTTTTTACCCACACATTCCTTAAAAAAAATACTATTCCAAAAATTATAATTCCAACATAATGGGGCCATACGGGGGCTTATTATCCTTATTTTTATTTTGTATGATTTTATCATTTTTTTTATTAAGCCCCTATCCGAGCACCATTTGAAAGTGATTTTGGGAGAAAATATATTTTGGAGTAGTAATTTTTTGAAAAATGAGTAGTCAAGATTAAAAAAATGGATTCACATGTAAAAAAATGAGTAATTTTTTCTTGTGGTGTTCTTGTTTAAAGAAGAGTGGAGGGTGTGTGGATATTTGATTTCTTGTTTTGTTTTCTTTCGGGATTTCACGATACAGAATCTCTAATCCCATTTTGTGTTGACTTGATTGCAATTCATGTTGGCATATGGATATTTGCTATTCAAATGAAATGTAATTTGTATTTTCTCTGTACGACACGTAATCTCACTTGTAAAAAAGATTAGGACATACATCTTTCTAGGTTCTAAGCACTACTACAAAATTTATTTTTCGCAACATTCAAAAAACGTTGCAAAAGACATTTTGCAGCGTTTGATCGTATGTTGTGGGTTTCAGTGTTGCAGTAGAATAAAACGATAAGCTATGTTTATATACCGTTGCAAAAAGCCAAATCCAAATGCTACCATTTAATTTTTGCAACGTTTTAAAAACGTTGCGAAAAGTAATTTACAACATTTATTAAACTTTGTCGAAACTTTTGTGTCCATCTTTCGTAACGTTTCAAAAATGTTGTTATTAATATTTTTACATCATTTTTGGAATGTTGCCTTTGACGTATTTGCAACGTTTTTCTGAATGTTGTCTTAACGTATTAGCAATGTTTTGTTGAGTGTTATCGTTACTTTTATTTTCAACTTTTCGCAACGTTTTTTAAATGATGTCGTTCCTCTTTTGCAACATTTTTTGAATATTATCTTAACATATTTGTAAATTGTGTTCACTCTTTTGCAACATTAAGCGAACGTTGCGGAATATTATATATTTATGCTCCCGTTTGGCACTAATTTTTTCTCATTCTCATTTTTTTCTCTTTTTTCCTTTCAATCACACATTCTCCTAATAAAATAATATTACACACAAATCTAAAACGTTTTATCACTTTTCCACCACACATTCTTCTATCAATCATTATTTCAAAAATTTTAATTTCATTAAAATGAGATTCAAACACTACCTTAAGTATCAGCAACAGTCAGTAAACATTGCTATAGAACGATTTTTTAGCAACACCTCATAAACGTTATAATAAATAAAACTTTTCACAACACTCAATAAACGTTGCAAAATGCAATATTAGCAGCATCCATTTAAAAAATATTATCAAATCTCAATTATGTTAACCAATTGCAACATTCACTTATTAGAATGTTGCGATAGACACCTTTAACAACACTCAATTACATAATGTTACATTTTACATGTTGCAAATGGTGATTTTTGTTGTAGTGAAGTTTGTGTTGTAACATTGATCATTTGATGTGTCTGTGTTAGTGATATACGTTTTGTGAATTTTATATTTCATATAAAGTTCTATATAAAAGCATAAATTTGGTAATGTGCACAATAAGAATAAGAGAAGTGCTACACTACCAGAAAAAAAAATTCACAGAAATGTAACAGAATACTCACAAAAGGGTGGGTGTTGCACATTTTTTTTCTTTTTAAATACACGTGAGACCCACTGTTTGTCTCTATCCTGTTGGATTTTATTCTGTACAAATTGATTTCTCCTAAGAATAATGATGAATCATTAAATATATATTACTACATCAATCCACAATCAAAATTATATGAGAATCAAATATCATAATCCAATATCGTCTAAGAACAAGTGCAAATTTAAAATTTCCAACAAATTTACTTTATCCAAAGATATAACGTAAAACTATGAGCTCAGTACACCTATGTTATTTCAAAATGTTTGATTCTACAACGGGGCAATATATTACATGGATTGCATTTTGGGATATGTTGTTAGATTCAAAATGAATTCAACTGTTACATATAAAACAATCACACACTTCCCACGAAACTTTACAAGGTCGAGAATTATGAAGAGAAGTCACTTGTTTAAACTCGGGGAGTATGAATCAAAAAAATCAAAGCACTATGAATAGAAATCACTTGTAAAAGAATTGATGTGTTATGATGATTTTAAATTTCTTGATAAGATTCTAGATGGAGAAGATTAGAAATGAATCCAAAGAAAGGCAATTTAAAGGATTTGGTACTAAATTTGTCTAGCAAATGGTGTTTTTGTTAGGTCATAAATTAAACGCGCGTCTGTTGGGTCATAATTTAAGGGCGCATTTGTTGGATTAAATTTAACATCGTAAATGATAATTGTATTATTTGGCTAACTCTTAACATTTCTATTTTACTACAAAAAAATAGTAGCTGTAGTAAATAAAAAATAAATAAAAAAGTAGAAAAGTATAATCTAAATATTTATTTAAATATAGGCATGTGGCATAATTTCCTCTTAACCGGATTTATCTTAAGCAATTGTTCATTTTAAATTCCTTTATTAAAAAAAATTATTTGATTGTCAAGTAGAAAATATTTAAAAACAAATAATTTACTTATTTTTAACTATGATAATACACCAACATCAAATTCCAAAATATTTAAAGAATAATGAACAAGGAATATATATATATATATATAGGCACTTCCAAATATATTTAAAAATAAAATACTAAGAATGGGTAAAATGTTTTGGAGAAATTGTGTGAGAATAAATAAATCATACTAAAATCTAATTTAATAATTCATTTCTATGGCATGGATATTGTGGAAAGGTGGAAGAATAGCAAACAAGAGTGGAAAACATATGGATCTTCATAGAAAATAAATATCATGTAATATAATATAAATAAAAGGAAAATGCTTCTTAACTATTTCCGTAAAGTTTCACATAATGATGAGATGTCAAAAATGTAAATGGGAAAGTTTTTTGACTGATGAGATTTTGATCCAATTAAATCTCGTCACATCTAAAATTGGTACGTACATATAGCACAACCTAAATAAAAAGGGTCACTCTACATTATCAATTGGGTCAGTGGTACAGCATCAAAAGTGCTTTTGTTTCAAATTTAATTTAATTTTTTTTTTTTTAACATAATGCTTCCTGGACTGGATGACGACTAACCATATGAATTAAGAATGATCAGTCTCATTGCCTAAGCATTTCAAGCAGTTATGCTATTCAATTCTTACTGAGAACAGACTGAGTCCATTATGGATTTTAATAATACTGATACATTTCAATCCTCACAAGGAAATTTAAAAAGTTCAATACTGATAGTAGAAAACTGTAAATCTTGTTTCTAAACAATCATTTAGGAGATGAGGAGAAGTCAGTCTGGTCCGGTTCTGGTCCGTCCTTTAAGGACACTAGCTTTAAATACACCCTAAATAACTTGAGCACGCTTGCTCAACATTGACACTTTAAAATTTAGAGGACAGGAATACCGTTCATGGCAGTAAACATCTGGAACTCTTTGAGCCACAATCTTTAGAAACTTTTTTTTTTTTTTCCTAGTTATGTTGAATTTTCTAGCATAGACGTACTTGATCAACTGGAGACAGCAAAGAAACTTCTTGAATAACCAAGTGAGAAATGGAACTCCTACTTCCGAATCATTGGCCCCAAATGCATGCCCTATAACAAAAACAGATAATTTTTATATCAACGTCCCATGAGAAAGCGAACAAAAACCGTAAGTTACTTACAGTAAAAAACATAATGTTATACAGAATAAAAGCTATGCATTAGAGAAACGTGAATAATTTATATTCAAGACAAGGAAAAATGATACAGAATGAGAAAGATAAAAACAATGACGAGCTAACATACAGTAGAAAGCAAGGGTAAGAATTATCACAACAAAAAGGTCAAAAGGCTTAGATCAACGTAATCACTCATCAATTCTATACATAAGAAGACACTTGTGTGAATCCCATAACAAATATCAAGTTCTGAGCAGCAGAAGAACACAAGACTCTTGTGGAATGTGGATCATATTTGTTATCCAGGATGTTTGTGCTAGACTGCTAGTATACTTCACTGCATCCATTTCTTAAGACAATTTCACTTGCATGTAGCACTAGAATGGGCGTCTGTCTACCATTCTCCAAAAACATTTTTTTTTTCTAAAACTCATTTTCAGCCATACGTTCTCATAATAAAATATTTTGCAAGTAAACCCAAAACTATTGATATATTATTAGAAGTTTATTATTTACTTACAGCTAAGTAGGTAGTTTCCTTGTAAATAATAGCTAGTTTTCCATGTATATTTTGTATCCTTAAATATCTTGTAACATTCTATAAAGAAGAGGAATACACACGAGAAATTCATTCAACAAAATTGGCATGGTATCAGAGCCAAAAAATTACTTACATTAGCGTGTGAAATACGATTTAAGCTCTATGTTCATAGTATTTTGTGGTCGGCGTCTAAGGCAATCATCCAACATGCTACAACCATCCTCTGTTCATAGTAATCTCCGATTGGAACTCGCATCTTAGGCATCATTGGCATTTGGTTCTCTAACCTTCTCTTCGGCGTTCCCTACGTGTGTATTGGGGGATAGGATTTTCTAGCTTATTGCCACAACTGTGTGGTCTTCGATTTCCAGCAAGCCTCGTCGTTCAATTCTTAGTTGGAGTGTCTCGGGTTTCTCACTTCTCCTCGTCGTCGTCTCCAATTGGTTGGGTCACTGCGTGGATTGGGTTGTGTTATTTGGGTCGTGAGTATTCTATTTAACTTAGCAGTGTTATTTGTTGGACTTAGGTTTCTGTCTTGGCTGGTTTTTTTACAATTTGGAAAGATTCGTTGGGCCTTGTGATTGTGGACTATTGTATTAGTTGGGTTGATTCTCTGTGATAAGCAGAATTTATTTGATTTGGGATTAATTTTCCACACAATATCATGATGTCAATTGAGAAGAGTGACTCTGTTTGCATTCATTTTATTAGCAAGAACTATTCTTCATGGGCATTTCATTTTCAGTTATTAATTGAAGGCAAAAGTGATCTATGGGGACATATTAACGGGAAGCATTTCCCTCCCGATCAAGAAAAGGAAAAGGACAAGAATCTTACTTGGAAAATAAAGAATTCTGTGGCTTTGATCATTGGATCAATTGATACTCAAATTGTTCTAGTATCAAAAAGTCATCCTATGCTATGTGGGAGTACTTGAAGAAAATTTACACTCAAAGCAACAATGTTCGACAGCTTCAGTTAGAGTTTAAATTGACAAATTTCACTCGGGACTCTCGGTCTATTGAAAAATATTATTCTAATTTTTCTAATCTTTGGGCTGAGCACACAAATATTATCTATGCTTCGATTTCACCAGAAACGTTTGAAGGTTGTCTAAGTTGTACATGAAGTCACCAAGAGGAATCAATTTCTCATGAAATTGCGAAGTGGGTTTGAACCCATTCGACCTTATGAATCGCGAATCACTTCCGACTTTGGATGGATGTTTAGGCGAGTTACTGAGAGAGGAGCAACGACTTATCGCTCGTACCTCGTTGGAGCAACATCATGATCAAGTAGCAACAATTCCTGTTGCATATGCTGCTCAAGGAAAATTCAAAAATCGAGATATGTCTGGTATTTAGTGTTACAAAAGTAAGGGGTTTGGTCATATGGCTCTTCAGTGTCCAAGAAAAATGTGTAATTATTGCAAGAAGTCTAACCATGTCATTAAGGAGAGTCCTATACGTCCTCTAAGTAAGACTAGACCAAGTTATGTTGTTGTAGCCATGTTAGCATCAAGTTCTACTTAGCCAGTTACTCCCACTCAAGTTCCAGCCTCTCACAGTTCTACCCAACACTCTATCACTCATGAGATGATCCAACAAATGGTTATTTCTGCTTTGTCTGCATTAGGTGTCTCGAGTAAAACATCAATTGCTCCTTCTTAGTTACTAGACTCAGATGTTTATAATCATATGACTCATGATACTCAATTTATTAGTAACCTTAGACCATATACTAGAGCTCTCTATATACATACTAATGATGGTAATAATCTTCCTATTATGACTGTGGGCGATGTATCACCAGATTTACCTAATGTTTCTCTCTCCTAGTTTATCAACTGATCTTATATCTGTTGGTCAATGTATTGATAACAATTGCACCGTATCTTTTTCTTCTTCTGGTTGTCTTGTGCAGGATCAGGTGTCCGGGAGGACGATCATGAGGGGCTTAAAGAGGGACATCTCTTTCCTATTTCACCGAAGCATGTTCCATCTTTCCTATTGTTTGTAATTATGTTGCTTTCGATACTTTTTATTGGCATAAGATATTGGGACACCCAAATTCTAATGTATTACATCATTTGTTAAACTCTAGTTAGTTGGTAATAAGAATTTTGATTCGGTTTCATCTATCTCACTTGATTGTGCCTCATGTAAACTTGCTAAAAGCAATGTTTTACCGTTCCCTTCTTATAGTTCTCATGTTTCACATATTTTTTATATTGTTCATAGTGATGATAGGGTTTAGCACATGTAGTATCTCTTGCACATTATAAATACTTTGTTACCTTTATTGATGACTATAGTTGCTTCACATGGATTTACTTTCTTCGTGCAGTCTTTCACTGCTCTCATTGACAATCAATTTTCCTCTTGCATCAAGATCTTACGATCTGATTCATGAGGTTAATATATGTCTAATGCGTTTTAATCTTTCTTATGAATACAAAAACATTTTCCTACTTTTTAACCACACGTCCTCCAAGAAATCACTTCCAAAACTCATTTAAAAATAAAATAAAAAAACACTATTTTCAATGGGCATCAAACATGAGCTAAATATACCTGGAAAATGAAAACCTTTGGTACCTGAAAATTGATAGCAAAGGCTTTGCATTGAATCTCAATGTGATTATATGAAGACTCAGAGCTTCTCAGAGCCTTCGTCCTTCTTAGTAATAACTGACAAATGGAATTTGAATGCAGAATTTTTACAAGTCTTGCTAACAGAAAGGGAGGCAAAACTAAACTATGTCTTCATTCCACCTTACAACACATAAAAGCTAAGAAGCATGGCCACGAAACGACATGGACACCAACACGCCAGGACACGATTTAAATTTTTTAAAATTGAACATTATATCAAATAGTTTTATTTTTTATAAAATTGTTACCTTTTATAGTTTTGATGTTTGCTAGTAAAATAATCTAAATCAGAAGACTAGCTAGTTGTTATGTCAAAATAACTTCCAATTAAATCACATGTTATTACTACCAAAGAATATGCATACAGAAGTGTATCCAAGGAGTGTCCTCGCCTCATAGAATGAAAATATCATCTCTAAACTAGGTACGAGTGTGCGCTATCGGCACATTTTTTCAACCTGATCAAATTAAAGTTTATATTGCAATCTAAAATCATAGTCCACTCCAGCCGTTTCTACGCGATCAAATTGAAGTTCATATTACCAGCTAAATCATAGTGGGCAATATTTTTTTAATTCAATATATTTTATTCTTCAAATAGTAACTTCAACAATTAATTTCTGACTATGTTTTTCGTATCGAAGTCCCCAAGCCTGGGTAAAATCTCATGTCATAAACCAACTTCAATCATTGCTGAACAGGAACACTACTTTCACTTTTGGTAAATCAACAAAACCTCTCCCTCTTAGAAACACAAGAATTAAATCAAGATCAATCTATTTCCTACCCTAAATGTGCTCATTCATTATTCATAGGAAAAGCCTATATTCTCTGTTCCCATGCTCATTCCACAAACACAAATCACCCCTCTTATGTATCTTCATTTTCACCATTGAAACTGATAAGCACAACTATAACTTCCTTCATTAAACATAAACACAAACACACTAGTTCCTCTGTGGAACCAACCAATAAACAATTTCATTTTACTTTATTAATATTTGAAGCATTCTCTATCATTTCTTTCTATCATTCCACCATAAGTAGCCTCACTCTTGCTCACTTCAACATAAACACATTACTTATCAGTAAAACCAAATACAGAAACAATGTTCTCTTTCAGTTGCTAAACATTTCCTCTTTTTTAAATTCTGTTGAGAATCGCATACAATGGTATTTAACACAATGTGAAAATGAGGGAGGTCACAGCTCTTACTACCAACCTAATCAGCTAGTGTTATGAATACTGTTAGACAAGATAAAAGCATATCCCTTGATTTTAAGGAGATTAATCCCAATCCCAAACATGAAGGGATTTAGGGGTCACAATCCCATGAATTATGTGCCACAACCGGCGGCTAAAATCTGGACTGCTAATGGTATGTGCAAGTTGGAATGGCAATCAAACTTCAACACGCACAGCTCCGTATATCAGATCGTACCACTGGCCAGATCATCATCATTTACAACACCGTGATGCTGGACAGGCCTATAAATGACAAATATCTTCCTTTTGCTGGACAATCCCTTAAACGGATACTAGTTCTTAGCTGTTACAGATCATCACTCTATTTGAAGCCCAGTCGTCCATCGGGGCATTTCATTGTTTCAATGGCCACATTTCTATGTGACAGCTATGCATGTAGAGTTGCATCAATTTTCAAACCAAGAAAGCTCAAACCTTGCAATATGTTAGAATGACAACCAAATTCATTTCCAAAGCACCAACTATTGATGATCCTAACTAGACTAATCTCAATTGAATAACCTAAAGTTATTTTTGTACTTGACTCTTTTTGTCTCCAAAAAATACCTCCATCTGAAAATGTTCAGAATGTCACAATCACCAATACTCACATGGCATGAACCTATTTGAAACACACGTGAATATGGATTTCAAAACTGTAAATTAACCTTCCACGCCTCTCCCTTTCCTTCTCATCCAACCCTTGATTCTCCTCCTGCCTATCCAGTTCTTCAATGTCTGATATACACTGATTCTTACCCTATAAAATAAATCTATGTCCTAATTTTACTTGCTTGCCATCAATCTCAAAATAGAATAGTAATATAGTATTACTAGAATTTTAGGGACGATGTATTACGAGATGACCATATCTAACCAAAATACTAAATTCAACAAAACCTCACCCCATGCTCATCTAAGGCTGTCTACATGGATCTTTTTTAACTCCACTCATCGAGGACCATCTCTAAAAATTAAATCACAGAAGTTCACATCTATTTTAATTCCCTCATCCCATGTAATTTTAGGTCAAATCTCTTTTCCCCAATTGTGCATATTTTGGCCTTCATTGAATGCACTCAAATAATCTCAATCTGTTCTTACGTAATGTATCTTCAATTAGCACCTACTTTAACCAATTCACAAACATGATTGTTCTTTATATCTCCATCTTTTAATGCAAAAATTCTCACTTCAACTAACTCAATCTATGTTTCTACATTATTTGAGTGTGGCTGAGTGCACATTCTAGTTTCTTGATATCACCTTGAGGCCAACTTTATAACATATCTAATCTTAATTATTTCAAGTTTGAGCAAACCATAAGCTCCCATCTGAAAAGACGGAAAGGGGCCTTAAATGCTTCCATTCTGAAAAAGAAAGAAGTAAAACCACCATCAGTCTCATTACACGCCCAACTTCATTCAACCAATCTATATGCTAAGGTTACAAAAGACAATGGTGTTGTTGGCAAATCAACTTCCCATGTTTGAAGCACTTGTCCAGATGCTTGTATCCTTTTCTCATTCGAAATTGGATTATATTTTACCTATGCTTGTATATATGATATTTGCAAGCTACGGTTTGTATGACTGGAAGATCCATAAAAGTTATTAAATGTTACTTGGAGGCACCGCAGTGGGTTCCTTCCCTTCTTTCATAGACATAGGCCCACCTTGAATTTCCATACAACTATCAATCAATGGGAGACAAAATCTCTACTTCTCTCGTCCTTGTATACAGTCCCCCAGTCCACATAACTGCCCTGCACCCGATAAGGGATATGAAATGCACTAAAATGTCTTAAGTTTCCTTCCCCACTTAACAATGTAATGCACTTGATCTCTCATCGGCAAATTCTTCTGGATTTTACACATTTAAAAGTCATTAAATTTAACAGAGAAATGATAAGAAATCTCCTATACAGGTGGCATGCAAAAGTCCATAGAAATTTCTTATATACGCTAATCATAAGTTAATAGAAAATTAATCAACAGATTCTGTAGTACCTCGATTTTTAGATGCATTTGCATTCAAGCCTGCACAACAAACTTGTATCACAAAAAGGACAAGAAGAGTGAAATTAGACCAACAAGTTTATTGACCATGTAGCATTCACAATACCGAGAATTCACAATAAAACCGTAATATCATCCATACACGGGATAGTAACTATTAGGTGGCCAATGATCAATAAATTATAGAAACAATCCTTACTAGTCACTAGCATAGAGACAAATGTATATGAATAACATTATTCCACGATGCATTAATTAGACCAATGCAGATAATTCTATGTACCAAATGATGATGAATTCAAAGTTAAAGTGGACAACTACCCAAAATTTCCAATGCCATTAACTGATTCCAGAAACTGCAACTGATGATGCTGCCGCTCATCCTGCTGTGGCTCAATCTGTTGCAATGGCTGCATGATATTACCCTCCAGTGCCATTGTAGTCCCAGCTGCCGGAGTCCCCTTCCCCTCAACTAACCGCCACATGTACCATGCCCCAACTGACCTGTACGGCTTCCACTTCTCACACAACTGCTCCATCTGTGAAGGCCTAGGCAAATCCTCCAAACTGTACAACAACTGCACACCTTTCCTAACCCCTAAATCACTCACAGGCAACACATCCGGCCGGTGTAGTGAGAATATCATGAACATGTGGACTGACCAGGAACCTATCCCCTTCACCATTGAGAGCATCGTGAACAGCGACCTGTCATCCATTTTCACCACTGATTCATCTGACAGAATCCCGGAATTATACTTATTAGCGAGGTCATATAAATAGCTAGCCTTGCGCCCAGAAATCCCGATCTGCTTGAGCTGTTGCGCAGAGAGGGCAAGGACAGTGTCAGGGCGTACAAAGTCTTCACCACCACAAAGCGATATGAAGCGTGTATAAATGGAAGCGCCGGCCTTGTAGGCAAGCTGCTGATAGAGAATGCTCTTAGTGAGTGCTAGGAATGGGGGGTGGTGGAACTCGAATTGAGGGGGCGGGTGGGTATCAATGAGCGAGACGAGCAAGGGGTCTGCAGATCGGAGGTGGCGAATGGCCAATTCAATCTCCCCATTGGCCGACAGAGGTTTGATGATCTGGGGCAGCGGTCTCGAAAATTGGGATGCATTCCGCCGCCGGTTCTTGGTTGTAATAGTGGTTGCGGGAGGTTCTACAGTAACGGTGGAGATGCTCGATTTGGAAGAGGCAGAGGAATCATCGAAGGTGATTTGAGGTGGAAGTGATTCTTCGTCGGCGGCCGGGGTTGTGTCTGTGTTGGTGCTCGACAGTTTTCGTATTTTCTGGGGTCGAATTGGAATCTTCGAAGGGTTGGATTGATTTTTGGAATTCTGCAAAAACTCGCCAGCGGAGGTGGCGGCGGGGTCAGTTGAGGGAGTTGATTGCGGCGGAGATTGCGAATTTGAGTCCAAATTCGGCTCAGATTTCATGGGCCGAGACGGAGAAGGAGGTTTAGAATCTTGAGATTGGGTTGCAGTTTGTGTCCGCGTCTGCTCACCCATGTGCACGGAAGGTAATAAAGGAGAACGACTCAAATTTATGGTGGTTTCGGCGGTGGCGATTGCCGGCGGAGACGGTGGAGTTGGATTCAGGGCGCAGAGGATACTTTAAAAGGGATGGGAGGGCCCGTATTTTTTAGCCCCTGTTTGTCTATTCTTTAGAAGGAAAAAATTCATATTAAAGTGTATTATTTAACTCAATTCAAAAGTAAGTTAAATAGTTTGAAAATTCAAAAAGCCGGGTTGAATTTTGTTAATTAAAAATTTTTATTAAATATTGATAATTAAGTCCCAGTTTGTGATTAAT
>CAIGRH010157419.1:0-17881 GCA_903798295.1 Fraxinus nigra | reverse complement strand
CGACAACTGTTTTAAATCATTGCCCGGATTTATTGGGTATCAAAAACCCAACAACTAAAAATATAGTTATATATTTAACTCAATCAACAAAGATAACATTTTTTTCTAGTACTAGAACTAGAAGGAAAATGAAAAGATGGTGAACATTCAGTGGCCCTCGAACTTAAATAAGTCCATACATCGTTGTCAATGAACGTCTGACTATTAAAACAAGCTGGTAGTGGATATTTGTTCTTACTTTATTTGGAAGCATATTGGGAATGAAAATGACAAAGTAATTAATTTCTATATCACAATGTGTAATGAAGATATCAAAGAAATTTGTTTGATAATGCACTTACAACCTTGTAAGTTAATACGAGAGTTAACCCTAGTTAAAGGTAACAACATGGACAAGTACTCCAATTATTTTCGAAATTTCATCCTCGTGCTAAAATAATGTCATCAAAAGAATTTACGAGCTCTATATTTACTAAAAAAAAAAAAAAATCAATATTCAAGAATGAGTTGGAACAATAGGAGTAGTAGGATAGTAGACGTATATACACGTGTACAAGCAAGCATTATCTCGTTGAAGAAAATTTTCACCTATTACCGATGTCCATAGCAAAGTAAATGTTTATTTACAAGAAGTAATTTACTCAAGGTTATCTCACATAATTAAATTAAAAATACGATATAAACAACACATGAAAAACGTTGGCATCAAAATTGGGTTGGAGTTAGCTAACTAACTTATCAATGACATTTATAAAAAACACTAGCATTATCGAAATGAAACTAAGAATTTTATCTTCACTACGAAATTTTCTAAGGACAACTAATGAAACATTGAAAATATCTTGTGCATCATGTGAAAAAATTCAATAACCTTAAATGCAACATTTTTTAAATGCAACTAATGAAACATTGAAAATATCTTGTGCATCATGTGAAAAAATTGTTATGGAAGTAAATGATATGACACAGAAATAATTTCTTAAGTCTTCAATAATTTATAATTTCTGATATTTTATAGATTTATAGAGAAATCTACTAGTAGGTTTAAACCTTGGTTAAATATATGTAAGTATAAACTTCATCGTGTATATGATTTCTACCATGCATAGCAACAACTCGACATCGACTACGAACATAGATGTGCCTTCTTGCGTCTTTTGTGGATTATAAATCCAATTTCTAAGAGCTGTAATAAGAGAAGAAATGAGAGAAAATATTCTTGTATGTTGCTGTGTTTTCTTAAAAATTCTGTACATGAGGATTACAACATATATATAGAGCAGAGATATTGCTACACAAGAAAAATTAATAACAATGAGCTGTGGAGGCTGATTGGTGCAATCCGTGGTGCTTGAATAATGCAACCTATCTGCTAGAATGATGTAATCGTCTGCTATCTAATGCAATGCCATCTGTTTGCTGGAATGATGTAATTTGTCTGCGGCTAATACTCCCCCTCAAGTTGGAGCATGGAGATTCGTAATGCCCAATTTTGAACAGAAGAAAGTGAACAATTCTTGACCTAAAGGCTTGGTGAAAAGATCAGCCTGCTGTTGAGAAGTGGGCGAAAAAATAGAAGTGTTAAGACCGGCTCGGATCAAGTCACGAACCAGATGATAATCTATCTAAATATGTTTGGTTGTTCATGGAAAACAGGATTGCATGCGATGTGAATTGAGGTATGATTGTCACGGTGGAACAGTCTGGATGTTGATGAGAGATGGTGAGATCACGAAGAAGAGTGCGTAACCATGTGAGTTCACAAGATGTGTTCTCTAGAGGAGCCACAGTTGTTTGCTTCTTTGTTTGCCAAGAAATAGGACTCTCACCAAGCTTCATGAATGTTGGGTTTTGTGACTCAAATCCTATTTAATTGGGTCTAGGGTTTCACGTTGTGGAGTATTGGGTTTGAAGATGTCAAAATAGGGTTCAAGAAGGGTTGACGGCGTCGGACGGTCGCCCGACTCACGCTTGAGCGAGAGGGGCGAAATTGGAGCAGGGAAGCTATCGCCCCCGTCGCTGGAGCGACAGCCCATCGCCCGCTTATTGCTCAAGCGCTATGGATATTTTTCCTTACTATTCGATTTTACACGATTTTTGACATAGTTTTCCATATTTTAGGATTTGGATACGTCTCCTATAAATAGTACACTCTTCATTCAGTTTATTAGACATTAAGTTGCATAAATTGTATTTTTTCTCCATTAGTTGTTAATAAAATATTTGGTTCTCCTACCGATTTCAACTTCTTGTTTGCTTTCTTTTAATCTTGTTCGTAATTGTGCGATCTATATTTCATATTGCGTCATATCACCTCCTCAAATTTTTAACAATGACAAAACCAGTGGTGGACCATTAAGTCATCGGGTAACTAGCCAAATTATAGTAAGCAGATAATTAAAAACTCCGTGAAGAGGAGAGAAATAAACCATATCTAGGAGTGGGTTTCAGATATCAAAGTAAGCGTTATGCTTCTTGTTGATGTGGTTCTCAAGGAGCTTGCATAAATTGGCTCAAAAGATTGATGGAGAAGGCAATGTCGAGCCTTGAAAATGTCAAATAGATGAAACACCCAATCAAGCAATGGTAGGGGCCAGATCAGAAAGAAGATTGACATCGAATTTATTGAGCTTGAGAGTTTGCTCCATGGGGACATAAGCAGGACGGGAGCCAAGTTGGTCAGCATCAGAGAGAATCTATTTTCGTTGATTGAAAAAAAATCCAATATGGGAACGAGTTATTTCAATACCAAGAAAGTATTTCATGTCGCCTAGATCTTTTATTTTGAAAGCATTAGCCAAGTGAGACTTGGGAGCAATTATAGTGGAAAGTTTATTCCCAGTAACCAATATGCCATCTACATAAATAATAAGTGCTATAAACACAGTGTCCTTAGTTTGGGTGAGGAGGATATAATCAGCATGAGATTGGTGAAAGTTGGCCAAAGTGAAAATTTGGGACGGTTTGAAGTACCACTAGCGAGAGGCTTGTTTCAAACCATATAAGGACTTGTGTAACCAACAGACATGCATCTCCCCTTTAGGACAATAACTTGATGGTGGTTGCATATATACTTCTTCATTGAGGTCACCATGAAGAAGTACATTGTTGACATCCATTTGGTGTAAAAACTAATTTTTAGCTACAGCTATAGCAAGAAGACAATGAAGAATGACAAGTTTAGTTACTGGAGCAAAAGTGTAATGATATTCCAAACCTTGTACTTGATTGTAACCCTTGACAACCAGACAAGCTTTATGGTAGGCAATGGATCATCTGCATGAAGCTTGGTTTTGTAAACCCACTTGCAACCAATAGCTTTCTTTTTGGGAAGGGGAGGGGGAGACAAGGGTCCAAGTATGTTTAGTTTCTAAAGCTTTGATTTCTTCAGCCATAGCAATCGGCCAATAAGGAAAGAGAATAGCTTGATAGTAAAGCTGAGGATCATGAACATGTTTGGAAATAAAGGTGAGAAAAGAAAAGTGTTTAGGACTAAAGAAACAATAAGAAAAAAAGTTAGGTAAAGAATGAACCGTAGCTAAGACAGTTTGTGGAGGGGGACAAGAACGTGAAGAACCTATAACATTGGAGCAGATGTAATCTTATAAGTAGGATGAGCAAGTCATCTGCCGTTTTGGACAAGTAGAGATAGTAGGTGATGGAGGTGTTAGGATGGTATCATTGGGAGATGAAACAGGCAAATTGTCATAAGAATGATCGGTAGGAGGATGATGCTCTACTTTGGTAGATGGGGAACAAGAGGAAGAATGGGTACAGATTTTGGTGAGACTACTAGAGAGTTGCTGACATGTAGGGCTTCGATGAGGTTATAGGTTTTGGGATTAGCATAAGGAAAGATAGTTTCCGCAAAATGAATATAATGGGAGGAACGGATATTTTTTATAGATATGTCATAGACATGATAGGTAGAGTTACTAAGGGAATAGCCAAAAATATGCACGTAGAGGCACGAGATGAAGACTTATCACAATGAACTTTCAATGTGTGAGCATAACATAAACATTCAAAGACACAGAGATGCTTATAAATATTTATGGAATAAAAGCTCATGTGGTACTTTGTGATTAAGATATGCTAATGGGGTACAGTTGATTAAGTATGTAGCATTGAGAATGTACTCACTCCAAAAAGAAATAGGTAGATGAGCTTGAAAACGCAAACAACGAGCAACATTCAAGAGATGACGGTGATTACATTCGACGACACCATTCTGTTAAGGTGTTTCGATGCATGTATGCTCATGAATGACACCATGATCAGAAAAAATATATTGCATCCAATGTGCTAAGAATTCCTGACGTACGGATGTGCTTGATTGAGCAATTGAATTGAGTTTTAATCATGAGAAAAAAAACCTGTGAGACTAGAATGTGTCGGATTTGAAATTCGTAAGATAAACCTAAGTAACACGTGAATGATCGTCGACAATTGTGAGAAAATAATGTTCATCAGTATGATAAGGTGTTTGATAGCAATCACAAATATCACAATAAATATGATAAAAATAGTTGCATTTTCATTTTCAATCACTTTAAATAGTAGGTGAGTGTTTTAGTACAAATACAAATATCACAATGATGATTGTTATTCAAATCGGATAAGTCTTTGGTGGTGCAGGAAATAGAAGGGCGTCCTAAATGAAAATGCTAAATGAGGTTGGTGAAATATCAAGTGCAAAGAGTAATATGGGACATGTTTTTGAGATGGTAAGAGTCCTCCATGTTCTTCATCCATTCCAATCAGCTTCCTCATGTGCTGGTCCTAAAATAAACAAAGAAAAGGTGTAAAATGGGCAATGCAAGAATAATTCTTGGTCAGTTGACTAACAGAGATAAAGTTGTATTGGAAACCAAGAACAAATAACATTGGTCAAGCTGAAGTAAGGGTGATAATTGGAGAAGCCCTACATAAGTGACTTGAATCGGGGCTCCCATGGGTAAGGTAAGTGTCTGTGAGTGTGGGGTAATATGTGTTGCATGTGGTAAGAGTTCCATACAAGATACATGGGCTAAAACCCCCGTGTCAATAACCCATGGCTGAAAAAACACAATATTTGCAAGAGAGACACGATCATAACTACCAAAGAAGTAATTCAAGCGATCAGGTTGTAGAAGATCCATCAGGTGTTGACATTACTCATTGGAGAGGTCAGGGATTGCACTCACTGTAAAAGTTGAAGGCGACCAGGACACGATGATTGTTGTTGAGTTTGTTGTGGAGGTAACCTTATTTTGCTTTGGCTTGGAGGTGTTCCAATGGGTTAGGTACCCAATAATTTCAAAGCAGCCTTCTCTTTGATGACCATCTTTTCCACACTATGTGCACTTTTTGCCATTTCGTGCTCGATTGTGAAAATCTGGTGGAAAAACTCGAGCTACAAACACTGTAGAATTATCTGGTGTAGGAAGCAGCGGGAGATAGAGATGTTATTGACTCTCCTCATGATGGATGATGGTGTAGGATTTGGTGAATGTGGGCAAAAGATCCGTGGCTAGAATTTAACTTCTAGTGTTGCTGAAAAATTCATTCAGACCCATAAAAAATTGAAAAACTTGTTTAATTTCTTTTTTCTCTTGTTCATCTTTGCAAACAACACATGTACAAGAGCTAAGTTCAATAAGGGCATGTAATTCATCCCAGAGACCCTTGATGGTGTTATAGTAGGATATTAATATCATTGATTCTTGAAGAAAATTAATGAGGTCGTGCTTTAGGCAAAATAGGCATGGGTTGTTACTTTGAGACAACCGTTGTTCTAGGTCTATCTATACAGCAGAAGGATTTTGACAGTAGATCAAACTTTGTCAGAGAGACTTATCAATGGAATTGAGCAGCCACGAGAAAACCACGTCGCAACAACTCTCCCACAATGTAGCAATTGATGCATTTGAAGGTTTTTTGAGGAACCCATGGACAAAAACCAATTTATTTTTTACATTGAGAGCCACTCGCATGGAACGATGCCATGTGGGGATAATTGTTGCCAGTAAGAAATTCTAGGACCAAAACAGCATCGGAGTTATCTGTGGTAGTAAAGAAATAAAGTAAAATGAGATCACAAATAAGTTGAGCCGGTGTTGGGGTGACGGTGGTGTCAGCTGTGGTGAAGAAAATGGTGCGAAAGTGTTCAGAGATCCCAAAGATCAAGATGCTCTAATAACATGATAAGAGAAGAAATGAGAGAAAATATTCTTGTATGTTACTGTGTTTTCTTAATAATTGTACATACATACATATAATGATGAAAGATACAATAGGATCTCGAATCCCCTTATATCAATCACTTTTAACTCCGAACCTTACAATTCGACAACACGATTTAATTATGAATATAATATTCTTAATTATTTAACAATCTCTCTCAACTATAATTAAACATATCCTTACATGTAACCCGATTACATTTTTATGATGGAAACGAACATACAAAAATGTATTAAAGATTTATGAATGCTTAAATATCATATAGAGTATAGCGGAATATTTCTATCCCCTATAGGACTCTATGACAACTGACACTATGTTTAACTTATTTTCAATCTTTTGAAGGTAAAACAAGTTACAAAAATCATACAACTATTGTGCATATAATTGTAAAGAAACATAAATCCTTGACAATTATTCAAGAATTGAAAACGTGCTTTAATATCAAAAAAAGATTCAAAAGTTAAAATTTCCTAATACAAGATTCATCGAAAACCTAACACAAAAATAACCTAACACAAAAATAATGTAGCCCATCATGATAAAGGGACAATAACTAATACAAAAGATGGAATTCATATCTCGGAGAAAAAGAAAATCAAAATAGTATAACTCCGTCTTCGTGCTTGATCTTAACCCGGATGAATTCTCCAATGAAAAATCCTAGTTTTTGCTCCAAAAAAGATGAATTTTATGATTTATATGAGATTAATGGAATGCTATATCGATCCCCTCTAATTTAGACTTAAAAAGTTGCATTTATATCCTTCCCAAAAGTACCACAAAAGTCTCCAAAAATGTCCAAAATATGGCCAAAGAAAAATAATCCTTGTTGGAGTAGAATTCAAAACGAAAAAAACCAACATGAGTAATGAATGGCCGATGATTGCCCATGCTAAAAAATTGGGTTCTACCATTGAAATTGAGGGCCATGGACTGCATGTTTGAAGAACTGGGCGACTGTCCAATTCACGCAAACTTTAGTATTTTTGTCATAAATCTATCTCTTGATGTCAGATTGAAATAATTCGAAGTGTGTTAGATAGCTAACACAAAAGGCTATAATTATTCTTAAAATATCAGTTTTTCAATTCAAACATTTGATATGCCAAAAATGGGTCTTAACCCGAGGTAGAAAATATGGAGCACAACTTAGGCGGCTGAAAATTGATTTAAGAAAATACTCTAAGTATAATTCACTCCTTTGACTTTCAATTCCGTTCATTTGATCCTATGTGATCTTTAATCATTATTTTGTGGTCTGAATCAACCACTTGATATTTACACTTTGGTCTCTGAACTTTAAATCTCCTCTATTTGTCCTTCTATTCTTTCCAATGGCTAAGAAACGGGTCAAATACTAAAATAAAAGAAAACCAACCTAAGTTAAGTAGAAATCAACATTTTCACGATATAAAAACTTAGTAATATAACTCGAATAAGTATACAAAATGCTCTTATCACCTAGCTTAGTTATGATTGAGTAATATTTTATAATTTATTTTCACTTGTAAATAGTGAAAGGGAAAAGGTAATTAGCCAACCCACGATCAAAACATATTTATTCTCTGAGGTACACTTGATCAAGTACAAAATTATTTTGGGCATCCTTCAAGGTCAGGGATGGACCCAACACCCGTCCAGGGGGCACGGCCGCTCGTGCTGGGCTCCGCCGGACCGACCGGATTGGGAGTTCACTTCGCCGTCGGCAGCTGCCTGGTTCGTCTTCTTCCTCCCACTTGCTACAGCTGCTTCCTTTTTAAAAAAAACAATTGGGCCAATGCGGCCCATTTAACTCATATTTTTTTGTAATTAGATTGGGCCATTAGTCTCCTTAATTATATAATTAGGACTGGGCTAAAGAACCGCACCTCGCTAAATCGAACCGACCCTACTCGTATTTGATTGGGTCGGTTCGGTTTTAAAATTATTTTGGGTCAGGTCGAGAGAAATTTTTTTAAAAATATTATGGGTCTAGTCGGTTTCTTCAAACCCTTTCAAACTATCCTTTGAAGCAAGCGGCACACTGCAGGACCATTATTCTTCTTGTCCAGATCTGACCTCCAAGATTTTCTATGAGTTTTTCGTGTTTTATTTTTTTTTTTCAATTTGATTTCAACAAGATTTTCTTTCTTCTTCCCCCCTCTTATCCCTCCCGCTTCTTTGATCCCTTTCTGCAAACAATCTATCTTTCAAGTTTTAAGATTTGTTTTACTGATTTGATTTTCTCATGAACAAAAAGCAAACTTCAGAGAAAGATTTTCAGAAAGTCAGGTGTTTTCAGATCGAGATCTTTTTATTTTTATTTTTCTGATTCATTTCTTTGCTGCCGTTTACTTAGCCACATGATCTAAGAGGTTGTTTATTTGTAAACTTCTTCTAATCCACTTTTTTTTTGTTAATATTTTTCGGTGAAACACAACCTGCGTTCTTTGATTTTATTTAGAAACAGGTAACGTTTTTTTTAACCTTTTAGTATGGCAGCTGCAATGGATTTTTGTAGTAGCAGCACCTCAATTATAGATCCCTTTAGAGGTGGTGAATTAATGGAAGCACTTGGATCTTTTATGAAAAGTGCTTCCTCCACTCATCTTTCTCATCCTTCCAATCTCACTTCTTCTTCCTCTCCTCCTTCCAATCTCACTTCTTCTTCTTCTCCCCCTCCTCCTCCTCCTCCTTCTACCTCCAGTTCTTATCCCCACAATTCTTGCTATTACCCAACAGAGGCAAATTTCAAACCCAATATGAACTTGGATGGTAGGAACTTTGTGTATCACCAACCTTGTTCAATTGGGCTCAACCACCTTACCCAAGCCCAGATCCAAGAAATCCAAGCACGGATAAAAAACAAGCCCCGACCAGGACCGATTCAGGCCTGATCAATTTAGGATAGGAACTGGGTCGGGTCGAGTTGTGAAAGAGCCCAAAATCGGGTATATCGGATCAGGTTTGTTTTGGGCCAATTCAGGCTCGATCTAACCCATTGCCCACCCCTATATATAATATATAGGTTCTCCTTCATTTTGGTGCCGTAGCAGGAGAAGGTGTATAAGAAGATGGCAAAAATAAATGAAGAGATGAAGAGAAAAACGAAGATTTGAGTGCAAATTGGTCTGAATTTTTAGCCTAAGGCTCGCATTTTCAGTAGGAGCTAAAGGGGAATTATGTGATGCCTTAATCGGAGCTTGAAATTGCAAGGTCATTTTCTATTGCCCTTCTCTCTATGTGTCTATCAATCTACTGTGTTAGGGAGAGGAGACGAGGATAAGAGTGTGGAATTTGTATGCAAATGGATGTGCGGAAGCGTGGCCGTAATACGTCAAATTATAAAACTAATTTTTTCCTTGTTAAAGTGTTGTAATGTGTGATCATTCTAAGAAGGATTAGATAAAAAATGAGAATATTAATCTAGATTGGAGGTGACGGTGATTGAGGATAATTAAATTGTTACAACTTTATTGGGCTATTTTCATTTGGATATCTTCGTGGTCAAATAGAAACCTTTCAACTGCTTAGCCACAATATTCTTTTTCATTTTTGCTTTTAACATTGTAAGGGCATATAAGATTGTATCATATGAGATTATGAGAAATTAGTTGTGATTTGTGGTGATTGAGTTTTAATTTACGTTTTAGTGCGTTTACATATATATTGAATAATTTTAATATTATTTAATTAAATATTAATAAACGATCTCGTTCTTACGATCGCTCATTGTCGACGTTGATAGGTCAACGTCCGTTCGGACTGAACTTCAATGTTTTATATGGTATCAAAGTTTATTAATCTCAAAAGAGCAATTGGACTATTCATCTTAATAATATTAAGATTTTAAGATGAAACATAAAGTCTTAGGGTGTGTTTCAACCACATTATTTTAGAAAAATATATTTTGAAATAGTAGATTGATAGAAAATGTGTGGTTGAAAAAGAAGGAAAAGTTATTGATGTGATGAAAAATATTATTTTATTGAAATATGTGGTTGAAAATGAGTAGAAAAATGAGAATTAAAATTTTAATGTGTATCAAATATGGGCTAAATATTATCCATCATTAATTTGTTCCTTCGTTAGTAATTGTGAACGTAGTAATGTAACTCACACACTTTGTTTTTATTTTAATCTTATGTGAACTAGAAAACTTTACACTAGAAAAAATAGAAAAGCTTTTCTTTTCGCTGCTTCTTCTATTTTATTTTTATTTTTTTACAAGGAATTTTGGTACGAGTGAGAACTGAGAACACCTAATTCCTAGGACAAAAGAAGATGGCAGCCACCCGTTAAAATTGCGCGTATGATGGCACTATCAACCACTAGAATTAGTAATCAATTGAATTTGCGCATGGAAGACATAAACGGGGGACACATATTGGACCTCTCTTGCATTCATTTGTACTAACATTAGTTGAAACTCCACCCATTTCAAAATTAATTAGGTGAATCTCATGAACCCTAATAATTTTGGGATCAAAAAATGAAAAAGGAAAAGGGTTTTGTGCATCAGTAAATTTACTTAAAAGTGAATTGGAGTCTGATGGGTACACGAAAGTGACAAAAATACTTTTGACTATATAGATATGCTTGTCTTTTGGTTCTTGGAGCCAATTGAATGAGCGAGCTGAATGGTTTGAGTTTTTGAAGAAGGTCGTTTGATATCTTACATTGGACAATTTTTTTTTTTCGATCAATTATAAAAATTCTCAGTATTGGATTTTAATAGAATAAACCGAATCTATAAACAGTACAAACCATTTAATGTCTTCCTATTAACCTATTAGGTACATTCATTTTGGTACTCCATAAATACACTTACATGTGAATGCATGTTTGGATAAATTCAAAAAAGTTACTTATAAATACATAATTAATTTCTCATTGGTCTAAATTAAAGATAAGTAATTATTGAAAATAAATGTTTGTGTAAAGGGGGAAGTAGCCATTATGGTTTCAGGGCTGTTTCCCATATGAGCACTGGGAAATAATTGCAGCACTTTAATCTATGTGGGGAAATAGTATTGCTGAGTTGAGGTTTTTTTTTTTTTTTCGATTTTACAATGAAATCTTATTATACTCGAGACAAATATTTTAAACCGTATTTTTGCAAAATATGCATCGAATAATTTTTTTATGTGAATGTGTAGGTCATCAAATATTATGTTATAAGATTTCTTAAAAAAAATGAATTCTTAACCAAAAATATTCTAAAAATAATGACTGGAGAATGTAAAAAGTGAGCCATGATAAGGCCGTTTGTTCTTCATTATCTGATTTAATCAATTAATTATTCTTCAAGGGCTCATTTTCAGCCACAAAATCTACAGATTAATATCCTAATCCAATAACAACTACCACAAATTGACTGGTCAAGTACTGTAGTAAAAGGAAAGAAAAGCTGTACTCTACTTTCATGGAAACAGTCTTGAATTTTACGTCTCAACGGCAACATATTATTATTATTTTGTTTAATTTTGTCAAAAATAATTCAGTCCCACAAAGAGGTAAATATTTATATAAATAGTAGAATTAAATTAATTTAATTACATCCATCATCAATGCATCAACCTATTTGCTGAACCGTACAAGAAACCCCAAGAAATAGGTCATCCTATCAGGATTTTATACTACCGAACATGGAGAAAATCATGATTCTAGCAATTTTTTTGTTCAGATTAATTGTTACTGAGGCTGCAGTCAATGTAGGTGGTGGCATTGGCGTCGGAGTTGGCGGTGGCGGTGGCGTTAGGGTTGGTGGAGGTATCAACACCGGTCCAGACACTCCCTCAGCCGGTGCACCACAGGTGTCGAAACTCAATGCTGCATACACTGCTCTTCAGACCTGGAAATCTGCAATTACTGATGATCCAAATGGGGTTTTGAGCACATGGATTGGCTCTAATGTGTGTACTTATAAAGGGGTTTTTTGTGCAGATTCTCAAGATTCAACTGGCCCAGTTGTGGCAGCAATAGATCTGAACCATGCAAATCTTCAAGGAGTTCTGGTTAAACAACTCTCTGAACTTACTGACTTATCCCTTATTCATCTCAACAGTAACAGATTCAGTGGCACTTTACCTGAATCTTTCAAAGAATTCTCATCTCTCACTGAGTTAGATCTCAGCAACAACAAATTTTCAGGCCCTTTTCCTGTTACAGTTCTTTACATTCCAAATTTGAAGTATTTAGACCTCAGATTCAACAGTTTTTCAGGGTCCATTCCTGATTATCTCTTCAACAAACAACTTGATGCAATTTTATTGAACAACAATCAGTTCGATTCAGAGCTTCCACAGAATTTAGGTAACTCTCCAGCTTCTGTTATCAATTTGGCTAACAACAAATTCAGTGGGAACATTCCTTTCAGTTTAGGCTACATGGGGTCTCGAGTAAAGGAAATCTTGTTCCTCAATAATCAACTCACAGGTTGCATCCCAGAAGGGGTTGGATTATGGAGTGATTTACAAGTTCTTGATGTGAGTTCAAATTCATTGATGGGTCATTTGCCTGATTCAATATCATGTTTGAGCCAAATTGAAGTCTTGAATTTAGCAAACAATAAGCTTTCTGGGGAATTACCAGATTTGGTTTGTGAACTGAGAAGCTTGTTGAATTTGACAGTATCATCCAATTTCTTTTCTGGGTTTAGTCAAGATTGTGACAAATTGAACATGGGATTTGATTTCTCATTCAATTGTATTCCTGGGAAACAGATGCAAAGACCTGAACCAGATTGTTCTATGATTCCAGGGGATGGACTCAGTTGCCTTAGAATCCCTACAAAGCCTTTGGTTTGTGGGGCACATCAGACCACAACTCCAAGTCCATGAGCCTGTATTTGTGTTTATTAGTATTGGTTGTCTGTGCATTAATTGAAAGAAGTAATGATGCAGACCTTCCCTATTTATTGGTTTTGCTTTCACAAAATCTTGTAGGTGTCACACTAATTATATTAGCCCTCTTTGTTAAGACATGCCAGGGTACACTAGATATGAACATATTATTGTTTCTATTACTTCAGGATATTGTTGGATATTTATTTATGTTGTTTCTTCTTGAGCACGTGAAAGGGTTAGCCTATCTGTACTTTATTTTATCGTGTCGAGCTTCACTGTAGAGGTTTGCACTTTGTGAACCTTGTTACATTATTAGACAGATTTGACACCAATCACTTGTTGTCACACCTTCATGTGTCATCTAGAATGTCAAATTCATCTAACATGTATTAGAAAAAGAATAATGCTATTTAGTGACCAACATCAATACAATTGGAATTCTCTTTCAATATGCGACAATAATTATTTTTAACGTACAAAGGACGGGGGACGTAGTCAACGCGAATTGATGACTTGCGTTTATTAGAAATTCTTCATTGAAAACTATCAATTGCAATGATTTATCATCATCAAATGAAATTCCATAGATTACAAAGACGTGTCTGTCAAAGCTATAAACTCTTTAGATATATTATTGTAGCACACGTACGTCCCAGAACATCCAAAGGCACATAGACCTGTTATTACCTCAAATTTCCACATCCTAAAATGCCGTAGTCCCTTTAAGAAGCTAGCCAACGGAAGGTTACCCACCCCCCACCCCCCGGGCATAGCTAGTTAGGAGGAGATGGCATTATTTCTATCTATGGAAAATCACCTTTTTTTTATTTTTTTAAATAACTCAAGACTTCTATTTGAACTTTGAGAGATTGTAAAAGCTACACAATCCAACCTATACCCCTAATTAGTGGTGTAGACTGAGTCAAACCTAGTAAGCTACGGAACTTAACGAGCAATGTGATGTTTCTGTCCATTTTACACTCGTAATTGTAGTTTCATGTGTTCTGCCAAATCAACTTGACAATTTGTTTTTTGCTTAAATATGTTGTGCATTTAATGAGTAATGTAGATAGTAGTGACACTGTAGTTTGGTATGAATGAATTGAGAGATTAATAAGGATATATATGGTATTGACAATTTGTTTTTTGCTTAAATATGTTGTGCATTTAACCTTCGTCTTCTAAGTGCTTCCTCCTCTCAGATTTATAGATGGTCGCTGGTTTACCATGATCAGAACGTTTCCTATTTCATCCAAAAAATATCACAAATCAGTCCTTCATGATCACAAAATTGTTTCATATACTTTTATATGCTGACGCTCGCCAAAAAAGCAGTACTTATGAGATACCTATTCTGCATGTTTGGTACACGATACCGAATGGGACTAGTAGTGACATAGAAAATGAACAATGTAGAAACTCGAGATTGATATTGAGTTATATCTACCTCAAGATGAGCCTCTCCCAGTTGCTGTAACCAGCATACTGCAGATTACGTTCTGTAGCATTCCTTTGTAATTCAGTCCGACCCGTCAATAAAATTATTGTAAACCCAAGTTCCTTAAGGTCCTTGTACAACCCTAAACTTGCAGGTATAAATGGTGCTTCGGCCATATCCACCCAGTTATTAAAAGAATCTTCATCAAAGATCTCTGATCTGTGTACAAATGCAATCAATAAGAAACCACGAATAGCATATTTCTGATATCTGTAGTTGATAAGCATTAGGAAAAATTAACAGCCCAACTCCTCAAAAAGGGTAGAAAAGCATATAACCAAGTCTGGTTCCATGAGTAGCTGATTAGCCTAAGAGCATGTTTGGTTGTGCTTTAAAGTGAGAAACCACGAGTAGCATATTAAGGTACATCTGTAACTAATAAGCATTAGACAAAATTAACAGCCCGATAAGGGTAGAAAAGCGTAACTAGAAATCATTTACTTGTATTGTTCTATTTTTCCAAGCTGATTTCATACGTCAAAAACCTTGTTAGAAGAAGGAAAGGACAAAATATTTGAGGCTAAGATTTGAATGTACTCCAAAAAATCGGTACTTCAACGCTTCAAGCTCAATCAGGGCTCAATTAAGGGTTACATCAGATAAGATAGTTATTCTCAACAAGTCAAGCAAGCATCATTTCTCTGGTATGAGTAGTTAAATTTAAACTTTGCGCAAATCAGAATTTAGACAAAGCTAGTCATGCCACACAATCATGTTCTTTTCAAAATTATCCTTCACTTCTTCAGTTTAAGACTCATCATAGGTAGGCATAAAAATGGAACAACGTAATACACAACATGGTAGTTTCTCGATATGATAGACAACCAGCAAAAATTATCATTAATTTCCATGTCACTGAACAATTTCCAAATTTTGCACAAGACTGTAACTGATATGAGAGGAGAGGCACAATCTAATCCTATATCACAATGATCAGGCCCGAGAATCCACCTCACTATCTGTTTGGTCTTTACCTCTAAGAAATAGGCTCACCCTCCATGTTCAGTGATGCCCTGAATCATTCTCCTCTCCTTGGAGAATTGAATATGGGGCCTCCAGCTCTAATACCAACTAACGTATGGGGATGCAATCACATTTTCCAAAAGTTATAGCTGATGGAAGGACACAATCGGCCCGTGTCATCGAAGATCATGCATCTACATGAACACAATGACACTTAATTTTTCAAAAAAGTATTGATAGGATACGAAGTTGACACGATAATTAAATTATTTAAAATTCTTTATTTATATAGTATAAATTTTATTGTTATACTAGTTATTATTTTTCTCGTTGAAATCTTTTAAATATGAGTACATATTTGTTATGTAATGACAATTTTGAGTTAAAATATATAATATTTTTTATAAAGAAAAAAAAAATGACTGATATATCTAAAAAGTGTCGAATACAGGCACGCTACCCTAATTGAAGTGTCCGTGCTATAGAGGGAGTATATTTCGATGTATCTCTCCCTTATCAAATAGGTTCATTCCATATAAACAAGCATGAAAATTACTTTAGGGAGTTATTATTTTCATCCACCATTTTTATGTATCTATCCACTTTTAAAAAATATATATATTAAATTTTTAACCTTATGTAAATTTACATAAATAGAAAAGAATAAAATCAAATAAAATTTATCATTCTAAATCCATCCATTAATATTTATCCTCATTAAATTCTTTGAACCTCTTATAGCTTTTTAAACTTTACGTTTAACTAAAATCCTAATATTCATGAAAATATCTTCCTTCTACTAAAGTCAAATAAACTCCAATTGGCAAATAGAAAATTAAAAATTAATGTATTTAAAACTTTTTTCAATAGAGACAATGTTCAATCTATTCAACTTAAGGTAAGAATTTATCAACTTCAACTTTAAAAGGTTTCTCTCGATAGATGCAACTATAACTGTAATTAGTATAATCAATAATATTTTATAAATATCATTGAAAAAAAAATATCCATGTATACAAGAGACGAGAGAATAAAAAATTTATTTTTATTTTTTACTTTTTAACCACGTATTCTTAATTTAAAAAAAAAAACAAAACCTATTTTTCCCCGAAAATGGGGCTCAAAGAAGTCCAAAGTATTTAAATTGATGAATTGTCGACAAATATAATACTTTTTTAAAAATTTAATAGGTATACTGTGGGATGGATATATAAAAATTGTAGATGAAAATAGGCGAAGAAGGGTAATTGTTGAATGGTCCTATACTTTCAATCAGCTTTCAGTTATAGTATGTAAACCCCAATCACATATACTAAAACAAAATCCATTAATCATACATCAGAATTTAAACGATTAAAATGCATCAAGAGTTACCCAAATCCATGGCTCGCGTAGAAGGGAACGTTCGAAAGCAATGTCTCGTCAACGTCAAAGATCCAAGCGTCCTTCCCGTCGCCGGAAAGTTTTACCGTCTTCGCATATGCCAAGGAATTGTCGGCCACGGCCGCTAAATCCGAAAAGTACCTGTCGCCGGTCATGTAGTCCTTCACAAATCCCTTACACCTCGCCGGAACCAGAGCCCAGATCCCGGCATCATTCGTCTCCACCGTGAACCTCCAGCTCTCGCAGTACAAATCATTAGGGATTTTCCGGTGGCCGGATTTCCTATCGGAGGCCAAGAATGTTTGCTTTTCCGTCAAGACTTGGATGATTGATAGGGAGAATGAAGTGGATGCAAGAGTGAGAAGAATCAAGAGTCGAAAAATGGCCATGCCGGAAAACCAAGAAAACTCCCTTTATGCAAAATAAGTTCATTCTGGTTTTCCAGATGAAGACTTTATCCAGGTGAACGATTTAAACCACGTTAAATTGGAATACTGGTTTGATAGAAAATGTGTGATTAATAAAAAAAAGTAAAAGTTATTGATTTGATCGAAAATAGTATTTTTATTGAATAATATGCAGTTAAAAATGAATTGAAGAATTAGAATAAAAAAAATTATGTGTACAAAAAGGGGCTGAATATTAATAATGCATAATTGCAGCGGCGATTCCAACCCTTCATTTTTTGGACACTTTTTTCAAATCTTTCATTTATTTCACCTATAATCTCAAACATTTCATTTTTTTCAGCACAAGTACGACTGAAATGATTTGTCCGTACGGTACCAATTTTATATGTTATACATAAAATAAGTTAAAATTTATATTAAAAAATCAAAAAAGAAATGAAAACTATCTTCTCCCATATTCACGAAAATATTTGTTCGTTTTAAAATATCGTAAGTGTACGGTTCGTAATAAGTAATTAAGTGGAATAAAGAATTCTAGATATCGTTCCTACGGGGATTGATTTAATTTGATT
>CAIGRH010157391.1:0-11080 GCA_903798295.1 Fraxinus nigra | reverse complement strand
CATTGTCAACGTGTTAACGAATTGATCATTTCACATTAGCAAAATGATAAGACAATTCCATGAATTTCATTAAAAAAATATGGGTAGGCATCTTTTTTGTACTGTCTTCAAAAGTTTCTATTGTGTGCCAATATTTTTATCATCCAACCCCTGTTTAGTACACATTAAAATTTTTATTTTCATTCTTCTACTCATTTTCAACCACACATTTTTCAATAAAATAATATTTTCCATATCAATAACTGTTCCTTCTTTTTCAACCACACATTTTCCATCAATTTACTATTCCAGAACACATTATTCCAAAATAATGTGGCTCAACACACTCAGTCAGATATAGATATTGTATACTTGTGATACTGCAAAATTAATCGGACAATTTGGCCTCGTTTTGGCCCCATTAAAATTACAATCAATTTTTTTTCTTTCTTCTTATCAATCACACATTCTTCAATAAAATAACATTACTCGTAAATTCAAAATAATTTTTTTTAACCACACATTCTTCCAAAAAAAAAAAAAAATACTATTACAAAAATTTTAATATCAAATAATGGGGGCCAAATTGGGCTTAACATTATTCTATGTTGTCCATAAAAAGTCTTTCTTGAGGTACATGATTCCAGTCAAAAATTAATCCATGGAGGGATTATTAGTGATTATTCTTGTTATTGGAAGTTTTAGTTCAATATCAACATAAAATCTAGGCAATGGTAATGTAAATAGATTAGTTGAAGTAGCATGTCACCAAAGTAACATCTCTTATCAAAATTAATTTATTTGGAATATTATGAATGTTGTGTGTACGTAATTCATGCGGATATTCACCGACTTAAAGGAAGGTCAATATTTGGTCATATTATTTGTATACATGTGATAATAAATATATGACAATTGTAAAGTTTTCCATTATGTGAATATTGAGTCGGTCCAAAGATAGACTTGATGTTTAAATTTTCGTCAATATTTGATTACTACACCAAGAGTGTCATTTACAAGTTGATATTTCTACCCACAGACTAAATATCAATGTTATGCTTGGTCTCTTGTAATGGGGTGCACCATTTTTGAAATTATTGGTTGTCCAATATGGATTCTCAAGTGAACATGTTATTTAAGTTTAAGTTCTCTATTAAGTTAATCCATCCACTTCCACAATATGTTCTAATATCAATTCAATCAATGTACTTGAACCAAAGTCTAAGGGCTAGAAAGAGAATGTTTGTATCAATCTTAGCAACATGCATCTAGACATTACATTAAAGATTGAACAACCTACTACTCTTACGAATAAGAATTCTGCTAATAAAAGAGGACTCAAATAAGTGGTGGGATCGTTCAAATCACACAAGTCTTATGATCATGAAGCTTGGAATTCTAGCAAAATCTAGGGGCACTGTGTCCGATAAGGTAACTATTGTCAAGGAATTTCTTAAAGGTATTCCAAAAAGCTTTGCAAAAAAGTGATAAGGTCGAAACTAGTACGTTTTTAACAAACTTGGTTTCACTAAACTATAAAGCTAAATAAAACATAAGGGAGTACATCACGGATATGTCTCATCTTGCTTCAAAACTAAAGGCATTAAAATTTGAGCTATCTGATGACTTGCTCGTGCATTTGATTTTGATTTCTCTTCTTGCACAATTTGGTTAATTTAAGGTCAATTACAGCTGTCAAAGGGGGAAGTGAACTCTTGATGAGCTAATTTCATATTGTGTGCAAGAAGAAAAAAATCTAAAGTAAGAGAGAACTGAAAGTACTCACTTGACAAGTACCTATAAAGACAAGTTAGAGGATAAAGAAGTTGTATCTAGTTCAACTCAAAAGAAACAGCAAAAGCTTGAAAAATATAAATAATGTGGCTGTTACTTTTGTAAATCTGGAACACATAAAAAGAAACTGTACTAAATATCACACTCGGTGTGTAAAGAAAAGTACACTAAACACTTTGATTTGTTTTAAGGTTAATTTAGTTTCAATATCAAGACATATTTGGTGGATAAATTCTTGTGCCACTACTCGTATAAGTGTGTGTATGCGGGGTTGCCCGAACTACCAAGCCAATTGATGTTGAGATATTCATCTATGTAGGGCGATGACAAACTAGTTAAAGTTGAGGCTATATAGACTTTTAGGTTATCATTANCTTGAAAAATATAAATAATGTGGCTGTTACTTTTGTAAATCTGGAACACATAAAAAGAAACTGTACTAAATATCACACTCGGTGTGTAAAGAAAAGTACACTAAACACTTTGATTTGTTTTAAGGTTAATTTAGTTTCAATATCAAGACATATTTGGTGGATAAATTCTTGTGCCACTACTCGTATAAGTGTGTGTATGCGGGGTTGCCCGAACTACCAAGCCAATTGATGTTGAGATATTCATCTATGTAGGGCGATGACAAACTAGTTAAAGTTGAGGCTATATAGACTTTTAGGTTATCATTAAAGATTGATTATTATTTGGATTTGAAAGAGACATTTGGGATACCCGATGGCAAATTAGTTAAAGTTGAGGCTACATAGACTTTTAGGTTATCATTAAAGACTGATTATTATTTGGATTTGAAATAGACATTTGGGGTGCCATCTTTTAGACGAAATTTGGTTTCTATTTCTATATTGGACAAATCTTGGTACTCTTGTTCATGTACAAATAGTTAGTTTGTCTTCTTCTTAATTCAAATATTGTGGGTACCAATTCTTTAATTGGTTATGATAACCTATATTTGCTTAACACGGTGGTATTTTATAAAGAAACATTACATGTGAATTTACGTGGTATTTAATATAAATTAACCCGTGAGAATTCTGTTTCGTTATGACATAATCGATTAGGTCACATCTCTCAAAAGAGAATAAAAAATCTTGTATCAGAAGGAATTCTTGATCCTCACTAATTTTTTAGATTTATGTGTTTATATTAATCACATTAAGGGGAAACAAAGAAACATAAGGAGATTATGTGCCAATGAAATCTAGGACGTCTTAGAACTAATTTATATGGATATCTGCGTGGCATTTCCTTTGGCTTCTTGGAATGGCCATCGATAATTTATTATGTTCATAGACGAATTTACCTATATCTTATCTATAAGAAATTTCAAACGCTGGACATGTTCAAAGCATACAAGGTTGAGGTTGAAAATCAACTCACCAAAAGAATAAAATAGTCGATCGACCGTAGTGGTAAATACCATGACAGATATGACGAATCAGGAGAACAATGTCTAGGGCTTTTTACTAAAACTTTTGGAGGAACGTGGAATCGTCCCACAGTACACCATGTTAGGGTACTCTAACATGAATGGTGTTACTGAGAAACGAAACAAAATACTTAAAGACATGGTAGGAAGTATGATTAGTCATTTCACCTTACCAGAATCTCTCTATGAAGAAATACTAAAGATTGCAGCTTAAATTCTCAATAAAGTTCCAAGTAAAACAGCTGCTAAGGGGTTACAAATTTAAGGTCCCATTATTAGGTCAATTTTCGAAACTGTAAATGTCAGATTTCTTGAGGATGTAGAGTTTATAGGGGATATAATATTTTAAGGATAAGGATTTTATCTTTGAAGAAGAATATGTATATATCTCTTCTATTGTAATTGACGATAATCAGGACTATGGACAAATTCTTGCTCTAGATCTTGTTCAAGAAGTAATTTTGGATCAAGACAATAATATACACATTCAAGAGATTATTCCAGAAAAAAACTCAATAATATCAAGAATAAATGTCATTAAAAAAATTCACTAGAGAAAAGAGAAACGCAATTCCGGATAACTTTCTCTAAGAAAATAAGGATGAAATTAGATTGATGGAAGAAGATCTGATCAATCAACTTTCATCAAACAATGCAAATGAATAATCTTCAAAAGTGAATTGATGTCATGAATAAAAAGATAAAGTTCACGAAAGACAATGAAGTTTGGGAACTCATCTCATTGTCTGAAGGTGTGAAATCCATTGATTGTAAATGAATATTTAAAATCAAGAGGAATTTGAATGATGTTGTGGAGAGATATAAGGCTCGTCTTGTTGCAAATGGTTTTACTCAAAAGGAATGCATTAACTTTAAAGAGATTTTCTCCCCAATTTCTACGAAAGATTCTTTTAGGACCATTATGGCACTTGTGACACTTTTTGATCTTGAGTTACATCTGATGGTTTATGTATTAAAGAAATACATCTATGAGGTTAAGCAGGCTTCCCATCAATGGTATCACAAATTTCATCAAATAATTATCTCGTTTAGTTTTAAGATGAATGTATTATAAGTTTAGTGAGAGTAAGCATATTTTCTGGTATTGTATATCGATGACAGAGTGCTTACCTGTAATGATACGGGCTTATTGCACAAAATTTAGAGATTTTTGTCATGGTATTTTGAAATGAAAGATCTTCGTGAAACCTCTTTCGTGTCAAGAATATAGATACACTAAGATCGTTCTTGGGATATTTTTGAATTATCACAAAAGAGTTATGTCGATAAGGTTCTTAAGCGATTTGAGATACAGGTATGTAAACCAGATTATACCCCTATTGCTAAGGAAGACAAGTTTAGTCTCAATCAATGCCCTAAAAATAAACTTAAAGAAAAGGAAATACAGAAAATTCCCTTTGCTTCAGTAGTTGAGAATTTAATGTATACTTAGGTTTGCACACATCCAGATATAATATTCATTATTGGAATGCTGTGTAGATATTTAAGTAACTTTGGAATGGATATTTGGAAAGCAACCAATCGAGTTTTTCGATATCTATAGAGCATGAAGGATTACATGATTACATACAGAAAATCAGACAAAATGGAGATCATTGGATATTGTAATTCTAATAATTAAATATGACTGTGAAATCTTGTCACTGAACTGCACATTTTGGATGACTTGAAAGACCACTTAAATTATTCTGTGACAATAGCAGTCTTGTATTCCAACAAGAGCTTGACGATGTCAAAGTTTATAGAAGTTCCTAGTTGTTAAGGAGAAATTTGGAGTTATCACGTTTCTATAAAGCATATTAAGACAAACTCCATAATTATGGATCCATTTACTAAATGGTTGTCACCAAAGGTCTTTCATGATCATAATACTCATATGGGTGTTGCATCTTTTGATGATATGCAACTTTAGTGAAAATTTGTGTTCGAATGTTTTCTGTTTTAAAGACATATTTTTATCTATGGATAGTCAATTTAATTCAAAAATAAAGTATTCAATTCGGTTTTCAATCTGATTAAAGTTTTTGGTTTGATCTCATTAAAGAATAAGGTAGCACCAGTTGAAAATAATCATGTTTAGATTACATTGCATGTAATTTCCATACTACTTATCCACATTTGATCTATGTCATTTGATTGTATTAATATATGTGACCATTGAGAGTTTAGTTACGATACTTGTAACGAAAATCGCTTTAATCATATATTAACATAATTAATGGACGAGATTGTCCGAAAATGTTTTTGGCTATGATTGCAAAAGTTTTGAACTCACAAGATATACACATTTATAAAACAACATATGTGGCACAAGTGAGAGATTGTTGGGAAAATATTTAATTTGTCGTGTGGGCCGATATATATAATTAATTGTGTATAAATATTATTCTAAAATTGAACCCAAAATTAAAGTGATCTACTAAAGAATTAAGTAATTGGACTTGAATATCTAAATAAAGTGTGGGGCGGATTATATGTATAGAGACTGGATCCATTAGGGTTGAATTTGACGATTGGTCAAATACATATGAAAACTATATATATAGTTATGGTCCTCAATTCATATGCAACTTCTCATTCTTTATGCCTCCCATCAACACAAGAATAATTAAGAGAAAACATATTGAAAAGGAATATCCAAAGCCCACAATCAAGAACAATTATTGAAGAATTCAAGAATTCATAACCAAGAATCAAAATGAAGAACAAGACAATTAAGTTTATGAAGAAAGAAGTCAAAATGAAGATCAAGAACTCAACAATCAAAAGTGTCAATAATCAAGATTTAAGATCTGTAATCAAGATCCAATATTAAATAATTATCTCGATGAATTTAAGGTACGTTCCGCACTTTATAATTTTCTCGGTGATTTGACATGGATGATCTGACAATAAAGTAATTAGGTTTTCAAGTTTTGAAATTAATGGTAGGTTTGAGCCACATTATTTTGAAAGAATATATTCTGAAATAGTAGATTGATAGAGAATGTGTGGTTAAAAAAAAAAGTTATTGATACGATAGAAAATATTATTTTATTCAAGAATGTGTGGTCGAAAATGAGTAGAAAAATGAAAATGAAAATTTTAATATATACAAAACAGAAGCTGGTTGACTTCATTGATCATTTCACAGAATTCTAACAGTCAAAACATACGTGTCAATCCTTTGGCAACGTGTTGACGAAGCTGCACAATTATTCCTGGTTAATGGTTGACTTCATTGATCATTTCACAGAATTCTAACAGTCAAAACATCTATGTCAACCTTTTGGCAACGTGTTGACAAAGTTGCGCAATTATTCCTGGCAATGTGCAGCGCCTAAGCGCGAAGAGTGATGAAAACGCTTCGCCTTGAGCCTAAGCGGAAATTAAGTGATCAACGTTGTTGTTGACCGCTTAATGCTTGCCTAGGCGCGCCTAGCCTAAGCGGAAATTAAGCAGTCAACGTTGTCGTTGACCGCTTAATGCTCGTCTAGGCGTGCTTAGGCGCGCCTTAGGCCCAGATTTTAAAGATACCCAATTTTTCCTTTTTTTTTTTTAAATAAAACCTACATTCCAGATTTAGTAACCCACTATCCCTTGAAACTTCAAAAACTCCAGACTCCAAAGAACTGAGAAGAACGGAAAAAAGATAATACTTCAAAATGAATTGGAGTCCGATAAAGACTTAGATTATATAAGATTTACGCTACAAGTTATCTACGTTATGTAAATATGATTTTGAAACTTATCTTTATGTAGAAATTATTAAGTAAATACAGTATTTTATAATTTTAGATGTTTGGTATGTATTATTGAATTATTAATTTTTTTTACAATGATTAAAAATTAAAAATTAAAATTAAAATTAAAATGTTTTTTTACGCCTAAATTTCGCCTAGGCTCTCTTAGGCTTATAAAGCTTGAGCCTCCACACATAACCACGCTTTACGCTTTTTAGAACACTGATTCCTGGTTAATGGTCGACTTCATTGATCATTTCATGCGCAATTATTCCTGGTTAATGGTGGACGTCATTGATCATTTCATGCGCAATTATTCCTGGTTAATGGTTGACGAAGCCGCGCAATTATTCCTGGTTAATGGTTGACTTCATTGATCATTTCACATTAGAAAACTGATAAAACAATTCCATGAATTTCACTAAACAAATATGGGTAGGCATCTTTTTTGTACTATCTTTAAAAGTTTCTATTGTGTGCCAATATTTTTATCATTCAGTCAGACATCAGATATTGTATACTCGCGATACTGTCAAATTAATCGGACAATTTAACGTTATTCTATGTTATCCATGAAAAGTCTTTCTTGAGGTACATGATTCAGTCAAAAATTAATCCATGGAGGGATTATTAGTGATTATTCTTGTTATTGCAAGTTTTAGTTCAATATCAACACAAAGTGTAGGCAATGGTAATGCAAATAATGTAAAATGTCGTGTCACAGATCGTGAAGCGCTTCTTGATTTCAAGAATGGCCTGAATGATCCTGAGAATCGACTCTCGTCATGGCTTGGCCTCGACTGTTGTATCTGGAGGGGCATTGGATGCAATAATACTACTAGTTCTGTTACCAAAATAGACCTTCACAATCCATATCCAGACTCGACTTCTAGTGCCAGGTATGGATTCTGGAACTTGAGTGGAGAAATTAGGCCTTCATTGCTGAATCTCAAGTCATTGCAGCATTTAGACTTAAGTTCTAACACATTTGATGGCGTCCTGATTCCTGAATTTCTCGGTAATCTAAAGAATTTACAGTATCTGAACCTGTTCGAAGCTGGATTCAGTGGTCTTATCCCTCCAAATCTTGGAAACCTCTCTAATTTGCAATTTCTCAATGTTTCTTCAGGATTTTCAAGTTTAACTCTTGATAGTTTCCGATGGATAACTGGTCTGTCTTCATTGAAACATCTTGAAATGAAATCCGTTGACCTCTCTTTAGTTGAGTTGAATTGGCTGGAAATGTTAAACATGTTGCCTCATTTAACCGAGCTGCATCTTGCATCGTGTTTCTTGTTCAGTTCCATTTCATCTCTTGATTCTGTTAATTTCACTTCACTTGCTGTTATAGACCTTAGTTTTAACAGTTTCAACTCAATGTTCCCTGATTGGCTTGTCAATATCAGTAGCCTTGTCTATGTTGATTTGAGTAATTGCATGCTTAGAGGAAGGATTCCACTTGGATTGGGTGATCTTCCGAATCTAAAATACTTGAATCTTGCCCTGAATGGCAACCTTAGTGCCAGTGGCCGATCAATTTTCAAGGGACACTGGAAAATGATAGAGGTTCTTGATCTAGCATCGAATCAAGTACATGGGAGACTTCCTGCATCCATTGGAAATATGACAACTCTCACTGATTTTGATTTGTTCGATAACTCTGTTGAAGGTGGCATACCAAGCTCGATTGGCAGGCTCTGCAAGTTAGTAAATTTCGATATATCTGGGAATAAGTTGATAGGAAGTTTACCTGAGATACTCGAGGGGTCGGAAGACTGTTTTTCCAAGAGTCCTTTTCCCAACTTGGTTCACTTAAAATTGACCGGCAATAACTTAACTGGTAGATTGCCAGAATGGTTGGGTGAGCTCAAAAATCTTGAGGAACTTTCGCTGGATGCCAACTTGTTTGAAGGCCCTATACCAGAATCTTTAGGGGCACTCCAAAATTTGACAGGTTTATATCTAGCAGGCAACAAATTAAATGGAACTCTACCGGAGAGTATAGGGCATCTTTCAAACTTGTCTTTTCTTGATGTTTCTCTTAATTCTCTAACTGGCATTTTAACCGAGGCACATTTCTCCAAGCTAAGCAAGCTAAAAATTTTACTTCTGTCTTCCAATTCCTTTGTTCTGAATGTCAGTTTGGATTGGATTCCTCCATTTCAAATCCGTAATCTTGACATGGGCTCCTGCAACTTGGGACCTTCATTTCCGGCTTGGCTTAAATCTCAGCACAAGCTTATGTACCTCGACCTCTCCAATTCAAGCATCTCGGGCTCCATACCTAACTGGTTCTGGGACTTATCGTTTAATCTTTCACTACTTAATGTCTCTTTCAATCAGTTAGGAGGTCAACTGCCAAATTCATTTCAAGTTATTCCATATGCGGATATAGATTTTAGTTCCAACGTTTTCGAAGGATCCATTCCTCTTCCTGGGGTTCCAATAGAGCTCCTTGATCTGTCAAACAATGGATTCCGAGGTCCCATTCCTCAGAATATCAGTAAAGTCATGCCAGACTTGATTTTTCTCTCTCTTTCTGGTAACCAACTCACAGGACATATACCAGATGATATAGGAAATATGGTTTTACTTGGGGTGATTGATCTTTCGGGAAATAATTTAACTGGAAGCATCCCAACAAGTGTAGGAGACTGTACTTATCTGAAAGTCTTGGACTTTGGAAACAATCGCATTGTTGGTTCAATTCCAGATTCTTTAGGCCAGTTGAATCAGCTTCAGTCACTACACTTGAATGACAACATGATCTCGGGTGAGCTACCGTCTTCTTTGAAAACTTTATCGAGTTTGGAGACTTTGGATCTTGGAAACAATCAGTTAGAAGGTAGTCTTCCACCATGGATTTCTGAAGGCTTTACCAGTCTCAGAATCCTTAGATTGAGGTCAAATGCATTTTATGGGGAAATCCCGCCTGAGCTTTCAAACTTAACTTCTCTCCAGGTTCTTGATCTTGCTGAAAACAACTTCATGGGGCGAATTTCACCGGCCTTTGGAGACCTAAAAGCCATGGCACAAGAGCAAATGATAAATAAATATCTCTTCTATGGGAAGTACAGAGGTCTGTACTTTAAAGAAAACTTGGATGTCAATTTGAATAATCAAGCTCAGTTGTTCACCAAAACTCTCTCCCTCTTGACCTCTGTAGATCTATCCGGAAACAGCTTGTATGGAGAGATTCCAGTAGAATTGACAAAATTGCACGGCCTTGTGGTTTTGAATTTATCAAGAAATCAAATCAGTGGCCATATCCCAGAAAGCATTTTGAACTTACGCCAATTGGTATCCCTTGATCTTTCAAGTAATAAGCTCTCTGGTCCCATTCCGTCGAGCATAACTTCATTATCATTTTTGAGTTATCTCAATTTGTCTAACAACAATTTATCGGGTAAGATCCCTGAATCTGGTCAGATGTCAACATTTGATGCATATGCTTTTGGGGGTAATCCTGACCTTTGTGGAGCTCAGCTTCGGGTGAAGTGTACCAATGAAGACTCGAAGAGTGGAAACAACACACAAAATGGGAACAACAATTATGACAGCAACGACAAGTTCATCGATGGATGGTTCTATCTTAGCATAGGCCTAGGATTTGCTGCAGGCATTCTCATTCCTTACCTTATTTTAGTGATAAAAAAACCATGGAGAGATGGCTATTTTGATTTTGTGGATAAGGTAGCAAACAAATTATTCTGTTAGCAGAAGAAAATTACTTGCTAAAAAATGATGAAGTATAACATTCTCATAGATGGAGCCTTCTGCCCTAAAGTTCCTTGTTTAGAAGCTTTGAACTGAATCTCATTGTAGAAAAGGTGTATCTTGTTATCGTGTGTGAAAAAGGACTTTGTTTTGTTAGTTTGAATTCCAAATCAGAAATTTTTTTTTACATACAAGTAATCCGGCCATCTCCAATGTAGCATCTCATCTCGATAGGTCTGTCAATTAAAAGGAAAAATGTATTTTCATTTATGTTTTGAAATAGTTATGGAATTTAAGCCAAGTTTCTTGAAATTTTTCATCAGTTCATATTGAATACAAACCACCTAGAATTGAAAAAAAAGAATTGCTTCATCAAAGCTGACAATATTGTTGGAATTTTGTATCGGAA
>CAIGRH010157388.1:0-13467 GCA_903798295.1 Fraxinus nigra | reverse complement strand
GAGGTGGAGTGATGTTTACTTGGACATGTGTTTTGAATTCGTTGTGTTGAAATTTGGTTTAAGGTAGAGATTTGTAGTGGTGTAACCCAATTTTTTTTGTGATTTTGTTGTATCTTCACATACACACTAAAACATCTTGAGAGTTGTAGAGTTTATATTTCAATTGAGAATATTGAGATCTTGATATTGTAAACACATTTATTATTGATTACAGCGAAATTCTCCTATCTGCTTGTAGTTTTTTTTTCCATCTCAAGTTTCCACATAAATCATGACATTCTTATCATTATCTTGCGATCAATTCATAACGAATAAGATATCAGAATCGTTCTGGTACCACTTTTTGGGAAACAAACAAGATACCATAATCGATTTGATACAAATTTTTAGAAATTGGGCCAAATAATAAGGACGAGAATAATATTAATAATATGAAAATAATGGATTATAAAGAAAACAATATTTACGTTGAAACTCAAATTCGGGAAAACCATGGGCAGATGTGGAGAATTCACTATAAACAATAGTAAGGAGTTACAAACGATCTCTTTGGACCAATAATTAATTGGACAATTGATCAATTCCAATATGTATTGTACACCACATATTTATAGTAAAAAAAAATCCCTTACATAATACTAGGTGAATTATTATATGAACAGTTTAATATAAAGTGAAGTCTCAATACAATGGATAAAACTAATAATGGAATATATGGGATAAAATAAAAGTAAAAATTGCCAAGGAATAAGAATTCGAGTCGCAGTCTAATTCTAACAACCATAATAATAAGTCTACAAGGATTTGTATTATGAGATGTAAATATCTTTATAGAAATATGTATAGACGAGTTAAATGAGATTTTAATGTTGAAATGAAATCACGTCTCATAATCAAGAATTAAAAGACAAGAGCCTCTCCAAATGTATTTTCGCCAATTTAAATTCTTTGTTTTTCAGTAGTAATAAACCATTTAAAAATATCCCGCCAAAAACTGTAATAGAAGAAGCAAGAAAATCAAGAAAGTTTCAAATTTGCAAAATATATGAATATTATATGATAATTAAAGAGAATATTTTTAAATGTGTTGGATTCAGACATGCACGTGGTGATGAATAAATTATAAGCTAGTTTATTTTACTGCGTGGGGAATCCCAAGAAAACATTAGCCAACGCAAGTCCATGTTCACATTAGAATTCTTCTAGTGCTAATATTTATTGATCACGTGTTTGTGAAACATCTTGCTCATAGGTCCAACATTTGTGGTCGACCTTGAAGAGATTATACACATAGATCCAACGATTGTGGTTGGCCTATGAGATGCAAGCTATTTATCTAGATTAATGTGGTTTGTAGGCTAATGGATATATTCCTTTACTAACTTAGACTCCAACCTTCCATTTTTGACTTATTGAACTCAATTTATTAGAATCCTAATAGAGGTAAATGTACCATATCCCTCTAGAATAGGAGATCAATTTTTTACATAATTATTAAATTATTGACTCGTGAAGTTCATACTATTTTATACAAAGTCCTTAACCTCATGATAAGAGGGGTGTCCACAACTTAAATTTGGACGGATTTTAAAAGATTATCAATTCTAATAAATTTCCATAAAATCTACAAGAATCTTATTAAAAATTGTGGAATTTAAAAGTGTTTGTCATATATATTTTTAAACTTGAAATTCATCCAGATCTTTTGAAATCTATCTTTTAATGAAATCCTTATAAATTCACGAGTTGTTAAGGATACCTATATTTTAAAGGATTTCAAAGAAATTCATTAAAACTTCAATTGAGGACACTTAAATTTAGATAGATTTTTAAAATTCATCAAAATTTAAGTTGAGGACATCCCCTAAGTCCGAGTAAGAGGCTCGTATTAATCTTGTCATGTGAGTTTTTCACAAGAACCTCATATACGAGAGAATAATAAAAAATAAGGGCCCGTTCGGTAGGGATTAAAATTAAATTAAAATTGAAAAACTAGCTGTTATTGTTGGCTTTTATTAGACGAGTGAGACCCAATAATAGCCATATTTTCAATTTTAATTGAGTTTTAATCCCTACCGAACGGGGCCTAAATATGCCGACAAAATTCTTAAGTCCCAGCTTGGTCAGCCTAGATAGGACTCATTCGATCCTTAGAACCTCCATATGCGAGGCTTTCACCAATTTTTTTTTTTTTACATGAGACGATCTCAAAATCAAGTATGGACTCACAATCCTTAACAATCAACTTGATCGAACGATCGATAATGCATCCAAATGAGAAAGACCATTTTGATAATTTCGTTGTCAAGAAAAGATTTTCACAATCTCTTTCACCTTTTCATATGTAATTACATAATCTTACATCGATTTTTACAACCAAAAAGGGTCAAGAATCTTATGTTAGCAATTGACTTTATTTTAGAGTGGGGCACTCAATGTACTAATAGAAAAATAAAACAATAGTTTGAAAATTAATTGTGACAAAATAAATAACTTAAGTGTATAATCGATAAAGGCAAAGAATTCGAAATTAAATAATCAATTAATGTTTACAGCTATCATGTTCAAAACATTATAAAGGTTTTAATCTAAGTTATCAATATTTGACTAGGTACTATTAAATTATTTGTTACCCTAATGTAATAATTTGTATGCATATATACTATGCTATTTAATTAATTAATGAAGAAATATATAATAATTCAATCCTTTACCTGACATTGAACCTGTCCTAGTCAATTAAATTCTCCATGGACGAACCTAGCTAAAGTAGGTGACTACTATTTTTCTTCCTTTTATTTTATTTTATTTTTTTTGCACTTCTTTTTATTTTTATGAGACGACGATAACTAGAGGTAGTTAATATATTTATATAGGAATATCAAGGAAATTAATAATGAATAATTTGACATTCGTCGAGGTATAAGAATTAATTATTATATGTTTAGTATGTAACCAATAATAGTCCGTATGTTATGTATTTGTTGATGATGAAATACATAAAAAGGTGACTTCACATTCGATATTGCATACTTTTATTATAGTTTTAGGGTTATGTTGTTGGGATTCCAACAAATAAAATGTGTTAATAATGACACTTTAATGAAGTAGCTATAACTATAGTCTTTCTTAAAAAACCCTTCAATTATTGTTTGTCTTTTATGGATGCATGTGCTATACTAAACTGAACAAAATGATGAACAATTTTTCTATGCAAATATCAATAGCAAGATGTACACCGTGAAACTACCTAAGTAGAACTTCCAAATGGTAGAATTGTGCTTCGAGCAAGTTAGAAGATAACAATTATGTGGCATCGACCGAAAAATGATAAGGTGTACGAATGTAAACACGCAAAGCCATAACAATCTTTACCTCTATCTACTTGGCAACATCTGCCATCACACAAGTTTAAGGGTGTGTTTGATCCACTTTATTTTGGAATAATGTATTCTGAAATAGTAGATTGATGAAGAATGTGTGGTTGAAAAATAAGGAAAAGTTTTTTTCATTCTCATTCTTTTACTCATATTCAACAACACATTTTTCAATAAAAAAATATTTTCTATTTCATCAATAACTTTTTCAACCATATATTCCTCATCATATCAACCCAAAAAATACATTCTTGGAGTAAAAATATGCACCGAACAGGGACTTAATGTGTACCAAACAAGGGCTAAGTATATGTCTTGTATAATCTTATTCAATTATATCTCGTTTAATGTTTCAAATATGTTTTACGAAATCAACATAGTTATATTTTGCATTTTTATTAGGTTGTTATGAAGTGTTAACTGGTCCAACCGTCACCTTAATTACAAACCGGACCCCCTACAAAGTAATTCACACAAATACAATCTCCAAAAATATTTGGGCAACTCTCTAGTCCTTGTCGTGATTAATGAGGGCAATAATGTCAATGAATAGAGTGATTATGATTGGTCATTATATGGTACACTTCTACTTCCTCCTTATTTGAGAAATAATTCATTCTTATGAAATAAGTTTTACTCTACTTGGCTCTGAATGGGCAAACGAACTTATCTCTCCAACTGATCAAAAGCAGTAAGCTTGAGAAAGAAAAGGCTGGTTCACTCATCCAAACAGAATAGAAGGTTTGGAGTTAAAATTGAGGAAGCAAGGCTTGTAGTTGCTAAACATGACATCACCTTAACCAAGAAATGAGAAAGAAAATAAAGACCTTTTTTTTTTTCTACTATTTCTTGCTTAAACTATTCACAATTGAACTTGATCTTTATTTGTAAAATTTCACTAGGAAAAGCCATTTATCCAGGCCCAAAAACAGGAAACAAGGAGACATGGTGATGTGTAGGGAAATGATTGTGCTGTAAACTGTCCAATTCGACATCAACACGTGTCCTCCCTGAATTTGAACATGTTCATGTAGTATTTCTCATTTCACTATTGAGTAGATACATCTTTGATTGGACATTGTCCTAAAATTTTAGGTCAAGTTCAAGCTTTGATTGAGCCCAATTTTTATTTTTTATTTCTTTTGTAGAATATATTTTGGAATAGTAAAGTGATGAGAAATGTGTATTTAAAAAATAAGAATTTTTTTAAAAATTTATATGTAATATTATTTTATTAAAAAATATGTGATTGAAATGACAAAAGAAAAATTCATCTTAGAAAAATGGAGATCAGAAGAGGACTCAAAACGGTTGCCAATGTCATAAGAGCGAAAATGAGAAATTCATTTGATAAGACACTTGCGTCTGATTAGCTAGTTGATGAGGTAATAGCTTAGAAATGATTATTAAAGCTCACAAAAAAAGAAGGAAAAATTTAAATATTAATTGTTCAATTTAAATATGAAATTAATAGAAGGTGATTTTATTTTTTAATAGAAGGTGATATTGAGAATACAATAGGCTTGGAGATTGTGACAAACAGTAACCGCACATGACGAATTGACGACGTAAACATCCAACTTATAATTATAATAAGTAATTATTTCCACTTCCTTCCGATTATTACCACAAAATCAATTCTTTGTTCTTACATAAATGTCAAACATTGCAGACAGAGAGATGGAGATGTATACATACATACGACAAAACCAGATTATAATGCAAGAAGGTGAAAAGGGGGCAATTAAAAGTAAAATTGCAGCATTTGGTCTGTGCTATACTCAACATCTACTCCTTTTCCAAAGCTCCTCTTGTCTCCTCAGCTTAAAATTCAATTTCTCTCTCTAAAACCACCACCGGAGCTTCCGTTGTCGCCGGAATTTTACTTCTCTCCTTTTCATGGTTCTATCTCTAAAGTAATTTCCTTTTAGGTTTTGAAGAAAAAAGTTCCTTTTCTTAGCTCCTTTTCATCCAGTTTTGAGAATCAAATTTTGGGGTTTTTTTTATTTGTCGGCTATCTATCGAAGCTTTGATTTTTCTCCGGCGATATGAAGCTGCGGTGAAAACTAGATAAAGTTTCCGGCAGGTGAATCGAAAGAAGAATGAAGGCCACCAGCGCCGGAGCTCAACCGGCGAACCCATCTGAAGGTCACTATTTAGCTACTCTCTATCTGTATATATGTTGTATGTATATGCATTTTCTTGATTTCACCATACAAACCCTTGTAAACATGGAAGATTCTAACGTACTTTTTGGTTCTTTTCCGGTGTACTTTTCGATTCTCAAGTTCTTTTAAACAATTAAGAACCTCTAACTGCTTAATTTTTAGCTATTTATTTCGATTGATTCGGGAAATTTTCACAGGCGAACAGAAGAAGAGCGTAAACCCGGAGCTATGGCAAGCTTGCGCTGGGCCTCTGGTAAACCTGCCTGCGGGTGGGACCCACGTCGTTTACTTCCCTCAAGGCCATAGTGAACAGGTTTTTTTTCTACTCAACCTGACGGTTGCTAATGTGCGCCGTTGTGGTGGCATAGGCTTTTACCTTCACCTTGTGTGTCAGTTTTTGCTGACTTTGTTTATGTTCACATGTATGGATTCCATTGTTGTCATCATTATCTTCGTATGTATATATGAATATTTCTATGGGGGTGCATCATCCTTGCTATCGTGCGCTGTTAATTGGATTAAAAAATTGGATCGTGTGAGGTGGGACAATCAAATTGGGTACAGTTTGAAATTGAGTTGGATTTTAACCAAAGTTAAAGAGTAATGCTATTTATTTTTCAGTGGAGTTCACGCTCCTCAATTTGTGGGGTGTGGGCTCCCGAGCCACTTAGACAGGTGTTCAACACTGCTGGTGAGATGACGGATGGCATTATTCAGGGTTAGAAGGGAAGAACAGAGGAAAGGAAAAGGAAAATATATAGGGTTGTGCTACACAACTATGTTCATCAATCATTTTCCAAATATATATTGGACAATGCTAACATGCGCTTGGTGCTGATATCTCTGGGTGGGTTGGTGAATTGGGAATTTATTGTATATTTAATTGCTTATATTATGTAGTTAGTTTTGATTTATGTCCTTGTTCATTATATCATTAGTGCCCCTAAAATAAAATAAATAATTAAAGAGAAAGTAGTCTGAACTGGTATGTGGGTTCAGTGGATTTCACCAAACAACTAGCAAAATTCGTGATGTATCATGTCCCGTCCTCTGAAATATGGCGTCAAATGTACGGAACATTCTATCATAATCAATTTTATCCTTCATATTTGTACGGTGGAAAGTTTATTGTTGGACCTTTTTCAGAGAGTGATATGGTCGTGTTTATTAATCTGTCTTGATATTCTTCACTTCTTTAATTTGGATGTTAGTGTAGGATAGAGGAGATTTCTGTTTTTTGAGATGATTAAGAAAAGCCAAAACTTTCTTCAATCGATTGTAGTAACAGATTCTATTCGATCTTTAACTTAATTCTTGTTCTTGGATTTCGAATATCAGGTTGCAGCATCCATGAAAAAAGATGTTGATGGACAAATCCCAAACTACACAAATCTTCCCTCAAAGCTACTATGCTTCCTTCACAATATTACTCTACATGTATGCTAGCTTGACTTTCTCCCAGAGAACATGAAACTTTTTAACTTATTTTCCATGTCAGTAGTAACAGTGATGATTTCCCGGTATCTTTTAGGCTGATCCAGAAACAGACGAAGTATATGCCCAGATGACACTCCAGCCAGTTCCTTCGGTATGTTTTAGCCATATTTGAAGTATATTCTTATCCTCGTGTTTGATAATAAAAAACTGACTATGCACATTTAATATGCAGTTTGATAAGGATGCATTATTGAGATCAGATCTATTGATAAAAGCAAATAAACCACAAACAGAATTTTTCTGTAAAACCTTGACTGCAAGTGATACAAGCACTCATGGCGGTTTTTCTGTACCTCGCCGTGCAGCAGAAAAGATTTTCCCTCCTCTGGTACGTTAGGCGATCACTGTGTCGAGGGCTGCTGCCCCATACCCACCTCGCAAATTTTTGTCGATGTTCGTATTATGTCTTCTGTTGAGAGAATTGTTATCTAATTTAGGACTTCACAATGCAACCACCTGCTCAAGAGCTTGTGGCGAGAGATTTGCATGAAAATTTATGGACATTTCGTCATATTTATCGAGGTAAACTCTCTTTAGATATTTTTATTTTTGAGTAAACTAAGAGTATATTAACTATTAAAATTGAACATATCTATGGAATTAAATGACAGGGCTGCAATAATAATTACTCAGTTTTTACTTTTTAGTTTCTTCTTTTAACTTTTCACGATTTAAATTCCCATCTCAGGACAACCAAAGCGCCACTTGCTAACGACTGGATGGAGCCTTTTTGTCAGTGGAAAGAGATTGTTTGCAGGTGACTCAGTCTTATTTATTAGGTAATGACGTAAGTTTTGGGAAATTTTTGTTTTCTCTTTCCCTTAAATTGTGAATATTATGTATGCTCGACCTTTGCTCATCGAATAACATCCTATCACTTATCTTAGCACTAAACTTTTTCTTGTGAATAGGGATGAAAAGCAACAGCTTCTTTTGGGCATAAGACGGGCTAACAGACAACCAACCAACTTATCATCATCCGTGTTATCAAGTGATAGTATGCATATTGGAATTTTAGCGGCAGCTGCCCACGCTGCTGCGAACAATAGCCCTTTCACTGTGTTTTACAATCCAAGGTCATTACTGAATTTTCTTTACTTGTATGCTATGCTTGTTCCAAAACAATCTTTTAGGAACATTTGTTGAATTTTTTTATTTATTCGAAGGTTTCTGAGGATATTTTCGAATTTGGAACAGGGCCAGTCCTTCTGAATTTGTTATTCCGTTAGCCAAGTACTACAGAGCGGTTTGCAGTAACCAAATATCGCTTGGCATGCGCTTTCGCATGATGTTTGAAACTGAAGATTCGGGCACAAGAAGGTACGACTTGACCTTCAATTAGTTTATATTCTACTTATACATGTTCCGGAAATTATGAAAATCAAAGTTTTTGGATTATCATCATGCCATTTTACTTAAACTGATTGATCGCAATTTCTTCAGATATATGGGTACAATAACTGGTATTAGTGACCTGGATCCTCTGAGATGGAAGAACTCCCAATGGCGTAATTTGCAGGTTTGTTAAACATGCTTCCTTTTTCTTTATATTTTTCTTGCGAGTGTTTCAAGTCAATAACTCAACCAATAACCACTTCATATTTATGAGCAGGTCGGCTGGGACGAGTCAACTGCAGGGGAAAAGCGTAATCGTGTCTCTATTTGGGAGATTGAACCTGTAATGGCTCCATTTTTTATTTGCCCTACTACACCTTTCTTTCGTTCTAAGCGCCCGAGGCAACTAGGAATGTCAGGTAAAACAGGATCAGAGATAATTCTCCAGTCCTAGAGCATGTTTGGAAAGGCTTTTTGTAGATTATAAGACGTGGATCCTACCAGCTTATAAGCGGTTATGAGCTATGCGAAACGTGCACACTTAAAAAGTACTTTTATTTCTTATCTGGTGTTTTCAAATATAGATTAAATGTTTCTCCTTGCAGATGATGAATCTTCAGATCTAGATAGTCTGATCAGAAGATCAATGCCATGGATTGGGGATGACTTTGGGATGAAGGATCCCCAAGCTGTGCCTGGCCTGAGCTTAGTCCAATGGATGAACATGCAGCAAAATGCTTCCCTGGCTAACTCAATGCAGCCAAACTACTTAAATCCCTTACCGGGGTCTGTCATGCAAAACCTTTCTGGTGCAGATCTTTCACGTCAGTTAGCTTTGCCGGCATCAATTTCTCAGCCAAATAACTTACAGTTCAACACTCAAAGGGTGTCCCAACCTGTACAGCAACTAGATCAGCTCCAAAAGCTGTCGGCCTCCACATTGAACCCATTAGACTCCATTGTACAGCCACAACAACTGTTGACGGACATTGCACAGCCACCTAGACAAAATGTAATCAATCAAACTTTACCTACAAGCCAAGTTCAGGCCCAACTTTTGCAGATGCAGAGTCCTTCCCAAGCTCTTGTAAACCATCAGCTTCAGATAAATCTTCCTCATAATCTTAACCAGCAGCAGATTCTAAGCCACAATCAGCAGCAGAATTTCATGTCAACCCAGACTTCGGACCATATGAGCCAACAGTTGCATGTGCCTGAGAACCAAATTCAGATTCAACTTCTACAGAAACTTCATCAGCAACAACAACCACTGCTAGCACAGAAATCTTCAATGCAACTGCCGTCCCAACTAACACAATTCCAGGATCAGCAGAAGCAGCTTTCTGATGTTTCTCAGAACTTCTCTAGGTCTATGTCAACCAGCCAAATGCTGGATGCATCTCAAGAAACATACACTTCCATCCCTCAATCACATGTTATACCCCAGCAGATGACAAGAAGTAATAGTCAAACTAATCTTCGGTTTGCGCATACACCGCAGCAACTGAAACTACAACAACAATCTGGCATACTATCGGAATTTCCTGGACAAATTGGGAGCAACTTAAACGCGATGAACAGTCAACTGTCGACTGGTGGAACAATCAATTGCCTATCTGTAGTGACCGATGAAGTTCCGTCTTGTTCCACTTCGCCATCCACAAACAACTGTTCTAGTGCAGTTCAGTCCATAATGACTGGTAGAAATCATCAAAGTATAACACCGGGGGATGAGATAGCTCATTCTTCTGGTGGTCTGTTGAATTCTAGTATTAATTTACAGCCAATCTCTTCCAATGGTAATATGGTTAATGATTTGCAGCAAAAACCCAATATTATGTCTTCGTTGAACATATCCAAAAGTCAGAACCAGGGATTTTTTGCATCACAGCCATACCTCAATGCTGCTGGAACCCAGATTGATTATTTTGACAGTTCATCTTCAGCTACATCAGTCCTCTCTCAAAATGACGTCCATATACAGCAAAACAACTCAATGTCATTCAATTCTCAGTCGATGCTGTTTAGAGATGCAAGTCAGGACAAGGAAGTTCAGGGTGATCCAAGGAACAACGTTCCTCTAGGGGCCAACATCAACAGCCAGTTAGGGATCCCCATGATGCCAGATCCATTGATAGCAAAAGGGATGGCAGGATCAGGTAATGACTTCTCGAATGGTGACACATCAGGAGGAGACATGCTTTCCAGCTTTGTTAACCCCAAGGGAACTCAACCCGAACTCTCATCGGCAGTGGTTGCCCAGTCATTTGGAGTTCCCGATATGACATTCAATTCAAATGATTCCACGATAAATGACAGCAGCTTCATGAATGGAGGTGCTTGGGCTCCAGCACAAATGCCTCGGATACGCACATATACAAAGGTTAATTTTTTAATGCAAAAGCATGAATTTGTTTACTGCATGTTATCTTTTCATTTATTTTCTTTGGTCTGAGTTGCCGAGAATGTTATTGAAGGTATACAAGCGCGGAGCCGTAGGAAGATCAATAGATATAACACGTTACTCGGGCTATGAAGAGCTTAAACAAGATCTAGCTCGTAGATTTGGTATAGAAGGACAATTGGAGGACCAACAAAGAATTGGTTTAAAACTTGTTTACGTGGATCATGAGAATGATGTCCTGTTAGTTGGGGACGATCCTTGGGAGTAAGTTGTCAAACATAAATCTGTATTGCATTTCCATTTGGTCTTAGAATCCCCGTTGATTTGTATATTTACATGTTCACTTGTTGCATACAGGGAATTTGTGAACTGTGTTCGTTGCATCAAGATCCTTTCTCCTCAAGAAGTCCAACAAATGAGCTTGGATGGAGATTTTGGGAACAGTGTTCTTCAGAATCAAGCTTGTAGCAGCTCTGATAATGGTGTAAATTAGCTCCTTTGCGTTAGTTTTTAGCAATTCTTCTTCCGCTTTGGAAGCTTACTGTTGATATCCATAGAAGTTGCTCTCTGGTTTAAAATTTTGCCATTTCCGTGCTTTGATTACTAACAAAGCAACAAAGCAGCTATCAGAATCAAGGTATAGAACATCGAACCTGACAAATATTTTCTTTTTTTTCGGTTACTATAGTAGAAAATTCTTCACTGCAAAGAGAGCTGCGGAAGCCAAGAGCTTGAAATCTGTATGTTTGTAGATGAAATCTCCTTGAAAGACTTCACAATCCTTTAGCTGAAGATAGGTAGATTTTCACATCTTGTTCGGTTGACTGGATAGCATTAAACAAGTATTAAGTAACTAAATTTTAGGAATTGTAAATTTTAATACTATGTTACATCTTTTATATGTTCAAAGATATATTAATGATAATTTATTCATTGAATTGTAGTATGCTCCAAGTAAAATTGTGGCTAGGAATGAATCTATAATTTAGCAAAGTATGATAAGATTAATGTTAAGTGTTCGGGTGGGGATTTTCGAGAGGTGCAGAATGATTTTTATTTGTGTTTTGATGCACTATTTTAAATTCAATGTTGACATTAAATGTCTTAATTAATTTATTGTCATTTTGCATATTTATATTGTTTTGAATAAGGTTAAAAAAATTAATACAATATATATAACAAAGAAAATATAAGAAAATTATTTAATTTCTCCCCATAAATTTTTTCATTGTAGAGACAAATAATAGCATATAAATATGTTTTTCCCACGAAAAAATTAATTGTAGAGAAAAACAACCTTAGCCCACAAAATAATCTGCACCATATTGTCACAAATTTGGGAAAAACATGTATATCTTAACCCACAAAAATTGCTTCTATCATCCATTAAATGATTTCATTTCTGTAATTACTCCTCCAAACACATCTCAACATTCCTGGTTAAGGAATAAATTTTTGAATCTACATGCCTAACTATCACTGGTTAACTTTCCCAAAAACCCTGCTCTTACTCTTTATGAAGAAAAATAAAAATAAAAATTATTATTATTATTTTTTTCCAGACACAATCACAATTTATATGTGGTTTAAGTTTGTTGAATAAATTATCAACCAGATGGCAGAGACGTTCGACGCAAAAATTGCAAGATCGCACGTTTGCGAGAAGGTTACGAGACTGACTTTGATCTTATTACCACAAAGTATCAAGAGGGAGAGAAAGCTGAAGGGTATTGTTATTGCGTAGCTGTGACGAAGATTAACCTTTCTTTTGGATTCGTTATTTTACTTTTAATCAATCTGGAAACGCTAGTTTACTTTTGATCAGTCTGCCCATTCTCGCTATGGTTTTGGTAAATCTATTATACTTTCGCATGTTCTAGATAATTATTTTACACCGTTTTGTGAAGATTCTAAATTTCACCGACATGAATTTTTCTGTCGCCATACTAATGTTTTATATTTCAAGTAGGGGAAAACCATATGTGCAGATTTTATTATTATTATTTTTTTTTAACAGATGTTGTACCCCCACTCACCTGTGTGGAGTCCGTCGGAAAAAAAAATGAAAAAAAAAAACCCATCCCTTACATCGTGTGTATCTAATAGTGTTCTAAAAAGTGCGTGATGAAAACGCTTCGTCTTGAGCCTAAGCGGAACTTAAGTGAACAACGATAATGTTGAACACTAACACTCGCCTATGCGTTACTAGGCGTGCCACAGGCCCAAATTTTAAGGGGGTCCAATGCTTTTTTTTTTAAAAATAAAACCCACAGCCCAAACTTAGTAGCCCACTATCCCTTTAAACTTCAAAAACTCCACTCCAGAGAACTGAGAAGATGAAAGAACGGAAAAAAAAAAAGACGGAAGAACGGGGCAAAATCTCTCAATTTCTTTGCACACCGCACTGATTTGAGTATAGTGTATGTATAACATTAGGAGGATATTATACTTTACATTGTATTTGTAATTTTGGGATTGTAATTCTCAGTAAGTTTTGCTTATAATTCTTCTTTTTCTTTGTGGTTTTCCTGTGTTTCCACTTTCCTATGGTTTTGGGCATCTGACTTTTGTGTTTAATTTCAATTATTATTAGTTTGTTAAATGAATAATAAAAATTTGTATTGTTTATATTTTTTGTTTATGTAGGAATTATTAAGTAAATACAATATTTTATAATTTTAGATGT
>CAIGRH010157332.1:0-10831 GCA_903798295.1 Fraxinus nigra | reverse complement strand
GATGACCATGAAGAAGATGAAAGTCAAGAATAAATTGTCAAAATGTGCTTCATGGCTATTGAAAATGAGGTAAACGAAAATTGTTCATATGATGAATTATTTACGTCTGACGATGAAATTCTTGAGAATTTTGAGAAACTTGCTCTAAATCATTATATTCTCAAAAAGAAAAATACTTTATTAGAAATGAGGTAAACAAACATTTGGAAACTTAAAATGATTTTGAAAAAGAAAAAGTCAATTATGATTCTTTAATTAAAGAGAATTCATCTTTATAAGATTTTGTTTAGATTTGACTCAAATTATTTACAAATTTACTCAAATTGTCCACTAATACTAACAACCAAAGACCCAAGGTTATATGGGTACCAAAGAGGAAAAATTAAATTATTTTTGTAGGTAGCAAGAAAATAAAAGGCAAATGATTCTTGGATAGTGGATGCCAAAAGCACATGATCGGAAATCAATCTTTGTTATCAAACTTAAAAAATAAGAATGGTGGTATGCTAGCTTTGGAGATAATGTCAAAAGAGAAAAATTATTGACATTGAAAATATTGGTTTGGAAATTCTTTTTGAGCAAATGAATATTCAAAATCAAAACAAGGAAGATCCGGAAGATATTGAAGATCAAGATGAGGATGAAGCAAATCTACAATAAGATGAAGAAGAATCTTCCGAAGTACAAAGTGATCAATCTCTACCTACGGAATGTAGTCAAATAAAATATATCATGGACATACTCAATAAGTTTAAAATGAAAGAGTTGAATTCAATGACCACTCCAATGAGCTCATCAATCAAATTGGACAAAGACGATAAAGGTACTTCCATAGTATTACAAATATCGAGGTGTAATCAAATCTCTCCTTTATTTAATCGCAAATAGATTTGATATTATGTTTAGTGTGTGGTTTATGTGCTAGATTTCAATCAAATCCTAAAAAGTCACACCTTAGTTTCATAAAACGATTTTTGAGGATCTTAGTGGCACTAAGACATTACGTCTATGGTATCCTAAATGCACCCAAAAGAGGTATATTGTATTAGAATTTGTGAATATGAAAAATCAATTAGCTGAGATTCTTGCTAAACCTCTAACACTTTATAGATTTTCATATATTCGAAAATGTTTGGAAATTATCAATGAATTTGAAATATGTGGCTAAATTGAATTTATTATAAATGTTGTCATATGATTGATTCTATGTGTGTCATTGGTCGAAATTTATATAAATTTTACCCAAAGAATTATACTTTTATCGTTTCCTCACTCATGCTTTGATTAGTATTTTAATATAAATGTAATGATTATCCTCTTGTTTAAATTTGTGTATATGAACATCTTGTGCTTAATTGAGGGGAAATATTATTATTTTTTATGATTGATTTAAAATTTTGATCTTATATACCATACTCTTGCTCTCATACATATTACCTTTTTACTTGTGCCAAAGGGAAATTTTCAGTAAGATTTGAAAAGTATTGAAAATGGGGAAGATGAGTGAGATAATATGCTTTGAATGATTAAATGATATGCTTTGAAACAACTACTGTTTGATATGTTTTAAATGGATAACAATTGGTTTGCTAAAAATAGGAGGAATAAATGTGAGATCTTTATTCCATGTTCCCTGTTGATATTACTTTGCAGATCATTTTGGTTGTCATAGAAAAAGGGAAAGTTATTGATCTATGGTTGATTATAACATTAAAGTTTTTATTATAAACTTCTTAAATTACAATCTTTATCAAAGTTTTTTATCTCTCTTTTTGTGTGTAACTTATTTTTATCATTCATAAAAGAGAGATATATTTTGAAGAAAATTTTTGAACTTACATTGCATCTAATTATTCTACTTCTTTATATCAAAACTTTGATTAAATAAATCAAACTTGAAAAATCATTATATTCATCAAAGTTCTTATTTCTCTCTTGGTACTTCATTTATTGTTACCACTCACTAAAAAAGAGACATATTTTGAGAAGATTTTTTTAACTTAAATTGCATTTAATTCTTCTTCATCTTCTCATTGAAAAATTTTGATCGATTGAATCTAATTTTTAATTATCATAACATCAAAGTTTTCATCTAACACTCATTTATTGAAGTGTTAGCCTTTCTTAATACTTAATTCGTTTGTATCATTTATCAACAGAGGAGTTTCATTGTAAAATTATTTTGTTATATTTGAGGGTCATATTGAGGTCCCAGAAAGCTCGGTAGTGTGGATCATATTAACATCCCATAAAACTCGATAGTGTGAGTTATATTGAGGTCCCGTAAAACTCAATATTATATAAAGATCGGTGTTTCTTGTTTGTAAGTCATCGAAAGTCTTGTGAAGGGTTGGATTGCACTATAAGTCAATCAATATAGTGAAAAAGGTCTTGTTCATATTGGAGAGCTTCGTAACGGATGACGTAAATCATTGTTGTGGATCGAATTTCCATAATTATATCATTTGCATCATTTCTTCCCTTTTACTTATCACTTTCATATTTGTGCTTATTATTTAAATTAATTTACTTAGTCTTTCTTGCTTAAATTTAGATTAATTTTTCGAAAAAAAAATTTAAAAACCAATTTACAGCCTCTTAGTTAGTTATTATTTGGCTTTCAAGTTGTACCTAATTATTGTCAGATCGTTATCTTGTCTTTTTTGCCCTTCTAGAATATACATATTGATTGGGGCTTATCAGAGAGACACTTGTCCATACAAGAGAATTTGTCCCTGCATAAGCAAGCTCAATAGCCTAATAGAGATTAGGCGAGATGACCTCTTAGAGAAAACCCTCTCGTCTAGGAGGGATGAAAATAGAAAAAGTTCCAAAAATGGGCAAAGACAAAGAAGAGACTCTTCGATTGATGTAGATAATGTACCCATCCAAGAGATATATACAATCGTTATGGGTCCATATGTAGGAGGCGAGACACGAAACGCTCAAATGAACTATGCAAGGGAGGCCAAAGACCCCCATGAAAAGTACCCATTTTTCATCATTGATAGAGATCTCTATTGCTACAAGGTGGTGCCATTCAAGTTGAAAAATACTGGAGCAACCTACCAAAGGTTTGTCAACAAGAAGTTGTAGACGACATGCTTATGTAAAGCGTCTCAAAACAAAAGACCATGTCAAGCAACTAGATGTTAGTTTTCAAATTCTAAGGAGGTACAAGATGAGGTTAGACCCCCTTAAGTACACATTTGGTTATGCTTCAAAAAAGGTTCATAGGATACATGGTCAAGTAAAGAGGTATTAAGGCCAACCTTGAAAAGATCAAGACCCTGATATAGATGAGGACCCCTAAAAAAAACCCAAGAGGTATACAGCCTCAGCGAGCGAGTGGCAGCCCTGAATCACTTCACCTCAAAAGCCATAAATATATGCCTTCCTTTCTTAAAAGTTCTTAAAGGGATAAATAAGTTACAATCGAATGAGGAGTGCGAAAAAGGCTTTTCCAGGGAATGAAAAAGCACTTAGAACAAGCTCTCCCTCCTTTCCAAACCAAAAGATTGATAAGTCCCTGCTACTATACCTAGCCATATCTGAAGAGGCCATCAACTCAGTTCTTATAAGAGAAAAAGGCAATTACGAATTGCATATCTACTGTGTAAGTAATACCTTCTTACAAGTGGAAGCCCACAACCCAGATAAAGAGAAGCTCACCCTCTCACTCGTCACTACTTCAAGAAAGTTGAGGCCATACTTTTCAAGCCTACAACATACACGTGCTAACAAACTTTTCATTCAAGCTAGTCTTCAGAAGCTAGATTTTTCTGGGAGATTGATGAAGTATGATGTAGAGCTGAGTGAGTTTGACCTTATCTTAAAGCCAAGGTCCCTTAATTAAGAGTTAAACATTTGCAGACTTTGTAGCGAGATTCACCTATATCCCTAAAGTAGAGAAGACAATGGAACACGTCGAGCCCTCCCACTTGGAGCCTCTTTATAGATGGCTTCTCTAGAAATATAGGCTCTGGGACAGGTTTTGTCTTAGTAAGCCCAAAAGACCATAAACTAAGTTGTGTGGTGAGTTTTGGACTCAAAGCCTCCAATAATGTTGCTAAATATGAAGCTGTCCAGCTGGCTAAAGAGATACAAGCAAAGAGGCTATTCATAAGTAGCGATTCTCAACTTGTAAGGCAAACTTCACATCAAAAAACAAAAGAATGCGGCATAGTTCAAACTAAGTTTGAATTGGTGCAAATTCCAAGCCTTGAAAATGCTCATGCCGATGCACTATCTAAGCTGGCCAACATCAAGGATTTCTAGCTGCTCAAGATAGTGTCAATTGAGCACCTCGCTAGACCTTGTATCTCAAATATGGAAGAAATTATGTGGATTGAATGAACCCCATCACGGATGTAACCAATTATAGCCTTCCTCGAGGACTTGGCCTTATCTAACAACAATAATGAGATTTATAAGCTAAGAAAAAGAGTTTTACACTTGATCTTCTAGATGTCATGTTATACAAAGGGGCTTATCATTGCCCCTCCTTCGATTGCACATGAAGAGAAAAGGCCAAATACGTCATTCAAGAAATTCATGAAGATGTACGTGGTAACCACACCTGATAACATGTACTTACACAAAATGCTTTTAGGCAATGGTATTATAAACATACCTTGAAAAATTATGCATGCCAATTTGGGAAAAAGCATGACAATTGCCGACGCTTTTCAACTTTCAAGAAGGACCATCCCAAGGGATTATAGTGATATTTAGCCTTTTGCCATTTGCTAAGTAGGAGTTGACCTCATAGGTCCCCTAACAAAAGAAAATGGGAGCACAAACTACACAATTTTTGTCATTGATTACTTCACAAAGTGGGTGGAGGCCGAACCTCTGGCCAAGATCACAAAAGCTAACACTTCCAAATTCTTTTGAAACAACATCATATGTAGGTTTGACATTCCTTACTCAATCGTATCAGATAATGGACGGCAATTTGATAATATAAAGGTTAGGGACATGTGTAAGGAACTAGGAATTAAGAAACACTTCTTAACACCTTACCACCCTTAAGCAAGCAGTTGGTCAAAGCTATCAACAAAACCATCAAGCATACCCTAAAAATGAAGCTTGATGCCTCCAAAAAAGCATAGGTTGAAGCTCTTACGGGGCAAGTATTGTATGGAGACACATCATTTATTCGCAGCAGTTCCTTACTCAGCTTCTCCTATTTGGAAGAGGCTAAAATTAGTTGGGCCCCAGAAGACGCACACATTGCATAGCACCTTGGAGCAGGTCAAATTTTCTTTCGGCATGATTGCTGGATGGGTGAGACCACATTGGCATCCATATTCCCTCACAAACAGTACACATCTGCGATGGTGGATGATTTCTATGATGATACTAGGTGGGATATTGAACGTTTATTATAGGTTTTTCCTTCTCTTATGGCGGAGCAGATATAGGCTATAACTTTATGTGATTCTATATTGGCTACTCGCTGCATCACTAGAGGAGAAGGACCATCGGCTATTCAGGGCATTCTTAGACGTATCACAAACATCATATCCTTCGACAGATACACAATCTTCCACATTTATAGAGAAGAAAATTAGGTTGTAGATGCTTTTGCTACTGAGAGTTGGGATCATCGACGATATCAAGTATGTGGACCGCTTGAGCTACCACGACATATTAGGGCACTAGTATAAGTTGACAGACATGGATTGCTCGGTATCAGAGTTTGAATTTTATTTTAACTTTCAATACTTATTCTTTGTCTTTTCTTTTACATTAGTTTTTATTGTAAAAGAAGTAGTAATTCCTTGTTTACTGCTTTATGCTTTGTCATTTACTTTCATTATAAGGGAAGTAGTACTTCCTCTTTTATCACTCTCCTTATTTTCATGTAACCACGGTATTTCTCCGTCACAAGTTAGGGCATATTATTAATAAAATCTCGAAGGTACCGCCCTCCTTTAACTAAAAAAAGAATAGGTTGATGAGCTCCCACAAGTGTTGTGGGCTACCACAAAAGTCGAACTGCCACGAGAGAAATCTCATTCTCCATGGCCTACAGAGTTTAAGCTATGAGTTCGTAGGACTGTCCCTTTACCTTGTTTCTTACACCTTAATGAAATATCTATGAGCTGATAAGGTGCAAACTTGACTTCCTTGAAGAAATAAGGGATGATTCACAAGAAAGATCCGCTCCTATCAGTGAAAGATGACCTGCTATTGCAATGCTAAAGTGAAGAAGAGTTCATTTCACATTTGTGATCTTGTGTTGATGATGGTCTTCCTCACTTTAAAAGAACTAGTCATAGGAACGTTGTGCCCCAATTGAGAGGGACCCTATTGCATCAAAGATGAATTGTGACTCGATATGCACAAGATTGAAGACCTGAATGGTAAAGTACGACCTCATCCATGGAACATAGAATACCTAAAAAGATATTATCAGTGAGCAAGGCTCACCTATTCAGCTATACGGCCTTTCCAGCTCAAGTAAATATATTTTATTTAATGCAATTGATTTTTATTACCAAGTACTCTCTCTTCATCATAATGCCTTCTATGGATTAACCATTCACCATGGAAGAAGCCCTTGGCACAAATGAGCCATCCCATGTAAAGAAGTTTGTTCACTTCGAAAAGAGAGGTGAGAGACACCCCAAAGGAGCTCCACCTCAGATACCTAGGAATATAGGGCCTTTATAGATGAGCCATCCACAATGAAAGAAGTCATTGACATGGTTGAGTCACCCCATGCAAGAAAGTTTGTCTACTTCAAAATGGGAGGCACCCTAAAGAGGACCCACATCGGATACATATGAAGATGATGCCTTCCATGGATGAATCATCTACCCTGGAAGAAGCCTTTGACATGGATGAGTCATCCCATGTAAATCAGTATCCTTATCACCTCAATAGAAGATGAGTGATGCATCCCAAAAGGGGGGGCCACCTTAACTACATTGATCGAGGCATCAAAACATCCAATTTTAGTTACAAGGACCGAGGTGACATTCTCCATCCGAACTAAAACCATTTGAGGCCCGACATAGTAAAATATATGAGATGTCAAACCTTGTTTAAATTTGAAAGTTTCATTATCATGGTGTGAAGTAAAGTGATATTAAATTTGAAGTGTTCAATTGAGGTTAGCTTTTTTTTTTTTTTTTTGGTGAAGGGTGCTATTAGTCAATACGAAGTGATAATTCCAAAGTAAAGATACTTAAGTCTCAGATCTTGACAAAATAAATATTCATTACTTGAAAGACAAGTCTAAAAAAGATAAAGGCCAAAGTTGTTACAAAATGAGACTAAGGTACACTCTCTAATCGTCTCTTCATTCAGACTTGCTTCGCCCTCTAGAGCCTCTGTCTGAGCCTCATCGACATCAACCTCCACATTAGGTCAATCCCTTGTTGGCCCACTAAACTCTTCTTGCAGCAAAGTAATATCCAACTCAGGGAGGACCTCCCTAATGCGAGCCATCATCTCTTGGGAATTCGAAGATGCCTAAAATTGGTGAAGTTGTTGCTCTCTTTTATTTTATCAAAGTTATCAATGAAATTTTTGCTACCACTTCGCCAATGGTTGCCACCTTAGCCTTCAAAGATTCGATCTCTTCCTCCTGGGCCTCAATGTACTACCTCGACTTATCTCTTTATTTGTTGGACTCCTCCAGGCCCTCGACGACAAGGTACTGATGCTTTTTAGTACAGTCGAGTGTCATTGATAATGTAGCCACTTAGGACTCCCCCTCATATAGTTCCTTCTTCATTTGGGGCAACCTTGAACTCAGCCTTTTGGAGCTTATTTTCAGCCTTCGTCCATTTCAATTTAGACTTTTCCTTCTCTACTCTAGCCCTTATCAACTTCTTTCTTTAGTTGTAGGCAACATCAATGCGACAAGCCAACTCCGTATTGTTACTCGTCAAGTCTATTAAGACCTTGTGCCACGTCGATCTTAAGGCCTAGCCACGTATGCATTGTTTGCCTTTAACAGATCCTTAACCTCGCACGAGGTGACATGATCTTACCATTCTTCAGTCCAATACTTTTGTGGACAATGGCAGTTGAAGTGGTCTTTGGTGGCAGCATCTTGAGCATTTTCACCTCTAACTCCTCATAGTTACTTCCTAGAAAATCTTATGCCCTTTTGGAATGAGGTAGATTGGCCAATTTTTTGCCTCTGGATTGAGGAGATGTAGCTGATTTTTCTTCTTTTGGAGCTTGGAGCGAGATGGAGGTGACTTCTTAACAATCACTCAAATGGAAATTGTAGCGGTAGATGGAGAAGAGTGAGGTTTGGCCACATTGGGACAAAGTAAAACACCCTAAATGGGCCAGTTTTTCTGTTTTTCTTCAAAGGCGGCTCCTCTTCTTCATGCTCCTCATCGTCATTAAGAGGCGGCATCTTACTCACATTAACGAGTTGTTCACTTTGCCTTTTGTAGGCAGCAGAAGTGGTATTCAATGTACGCGCATTGGCAACACTTTGTCTTATTGTGGTTAAGTTAAATTTCACAGGCTTCTTAATTAGGAATTTTTTTGCCAAAAGAAAAATGCCAAGCATTTGCACATTGAACCATATATATAAAAATGAAGCAACCAAGTCATTGCTTACTTTGATTAGACGTCAATTCATTCATGATGAAGTGTGTATTTTTAACGTTCAGTTTATCGTGGCTTCTCTATTAAGAATAAACCGGTAAATAGCATGAACAATATCCCACTGGTTTGAGCTGATCTCACACCTTGGAAACGAGTCTACGAACACAAATAAAAATGGTTAAATATTGATAACAAAAGAAAGAAGTGACAACAATTTGGCATAAGTCCCCACGGACGTTTCATATTGTTGACATTTTGCCTTCTTACCTTGCCCAGAGGCTTTTTGGGATATAAATATTGTGAAAAATAGAAAAATCCATATCTACCCCAATGCTGAACTTCTTCCAAAGCATCCATGATCAAACCATCTGAGTCTCTGACACCATAAATTCGGGTTGAGTTGGATCGAAGTTAGTCCACAGAAACTAACAACTAAGCGCAAAAAGGGTGTAGAGACAGTCTAAGGTCAGCCTTGAAGAGGTGTTCGCTTACGGCAACACACGCCAACCTCGAATAACAAGCTCTCTCATGGGGTTCAAGATTAATGAACTTTATATTGTCAGAGACTCAAAAAATGTCTCTAATTTTTTTATGTGTGGCTAAGATAATGTTTGAAGGGTAGTCAGAAGCCCCCTTTTGATAAAGGTGTGTATATGATGATGGGATAACCTCCATATGTTCTCCCTTGACCTAATAGTATTACTGATATCCTCAAAAGAAAGAACAATGGGCTTGGATGATATTACAAACGCGATCAAAGGCTTGGATGAGTCGGTGCTTCCCAAACACGCGTACTAACACATGACCTTAAACCAATTTAATCGTTACACTCATTAGCAATTATAACCTGGGTGATGCGTATCTTGAAAATAGGCGATGCCTCAGCTAGTCTTCATAGAAATATGCAATAACTTTCAAATCATTGGCATGAGACCCAAAATAGTATCTCATTAGCTCAAAGGTGTGTAGTCAACTTTGCTCCAACATTCGAATTTCTAGCTTGCTTCGCCTCTGTCACCAGCTTTTTTCAAGTTGCATATCTTTTAGAGCCTTGTCCTCAAGCAACGACCTCACCTCATTCACCAGGTTTTATCAAAGCTGCATATCTTATAGAGCTGCATCCTCAAACAAGGACCTCGCCTCTACCGCCAGCTTTCATCAAAGCTGCATATCTTTTTAACCCTTGTCCTCAAGCAATGATCTTGCCTCTACCACCAGCTTTCACCAAAGCTACATGTCTTTTTAAACCATGTCCCTCGCCTGTACCACTAGCTTTCACCATAGATGCATCTTCCTGAGTCATGTTCTCATGTAAGGACCTCACATTTGCATCCCTTCCATAAGCTACTGTTGGGCGGAGACCACAATTAGCTCACACAAAATCAACAATAATATGTGCAAGAAATAAGAAAAACAAAACTAAAAGATAAACACAATGAACTGAAATGAAACTTATCTTTATTCATAATCGCCCTCAGGCCAAATCACAAACTGTTGTGCTTCAATCTCACGAATAAACCACCGTTAATACTCGAATCAAAACCCAAAGTAAAAATACAAAGGATAACATTCAGACTCGACCTAAAAATTACAAATGAGATCTCTCTTTCGAAATACAACACGGTTCACACAAGAACCACCACTCAACTCAATGAAATCACACAAGATTACAATAATGAGTAAAGAAAAATAGAAATTAAAAGAGTATTTTGATTTCTCTCTCGAAGAAGAGAACTCTTAACGGCGCAGCACAAGAGAGGATGGTTAAATCTAGAAGCCAAGTGAATATCTCAAACCCTAGAACACCCTTTAAAAGAGTCACTCAACAGTCGACAATCTAACGGTGTTGGAGGCGACACGTTGTAACATCCTTGGCGTCCAAAATCAGGTAAGTGAAAACACAACTTTAAGCATTCTTCAAACATGTTTTTGCACCAAGTAAATAAACCAAATTATTCAGCAACTGGGCCTCCAATCAGCCCAATGGGTCACTTGCATTATTGTGCCATTTATTCTCTTCATACTCCACCTTGGTACAATGATTCATGTTAATCAGTGGTTATTCAAAAAATCACAGATATCATCAGCACAAAATAGTAGCATCCATAGATCAGTAAGATGCAACATTCAGTAAAGTCAAGCAGTCCAGGAATTTGTTTAAAGGTAGAATCTTAGTACCCACATCAACAGGGTTGTAATTAGTAAATATCTTTTCAAGTTTCACAACACCTTGTAAAATAATATCTCT
>CAIGRH010157285.1:0-12655 GCA_903798295.1 Fraxinus nigra | reverse complement strand
GGGCCAAAATGAACACAACAGTGATAACTAGAAAATGTTAAGTTGGTTATTATATTGATACTATTGTCTTAGTTTACATCAACAAATGACACTTCAAGACACTGCGTTCACTGATTAGTCAAATAAATTTGATAGTATTCTACCACGGAAGGTTCAAACCCATAATGTGTCTATCTGGATGCGATAAAATTTTGCCTAATCACTCTATAGGGTCTGCATAGTCTATTGTATTAGTTTTCATTCATGTGTGGGATTATTGAAAAAATTGATTTTATTAGTTGGTTTGATCATTTATTTTAGTAGGTCTCATTAGTTGAATAAAAGATTTCTTTGACCGAATGTGTTATACTCCATAGTTGAAACCAATTCCACATATGAAAATTAGAAGATTAGAAACTACTTGGGTTTGAGTCTCAAGGGGTACCAATAGTTTTTGAAGGGGAGAGAACCTACATGCCAATAAGTTAAGCCAAAGCCCACACGAGCATACCATCGCCGTCGTCTGGTTGGCACGGGTCGTGGGTTTGGGCTTAGGCTTGGAGTTGATATATATTTTTGTGGAAATTACATAAAACCAGAGATCTCAAAATTCAAATATAAAATTTCACTTTTCAAAAATCAGATATTTTATTTTTAATTATTAATTGTACACATTTCATCTTAAACCCTGGTCAATTTAATCCCAACCAAATTGGAAAACCCTATGATTTTCCTCCTCCTTATCTCTTATCTCCGTCTTCTCTCTTTCACTTCGTCTTCTCGTCGTTGTCGTGCGCCGCTGCCAAGCGGACTATCGCGCGCAACACCAGATCGTCGTTGCCGCTTACGGTAGTGCTCTTCTTATCCTGTCCATGGGTGGTGGTGTTTCGTAGAGATCTGGTTTTATAGATTTGGCCCACAAGCAGATTATTCTCCGATTTGTGTTGGTCGGTGGTTCACGCAGTAAAGGCAATGGTGGGTTTTTTCGTTGCCGCACTCATTTTCCCTTCTCACAAAATATGGCGGGCAGCCGCGCTCATACGGCGATCTGAAATTTTCTCTGATTTGTGGTGGCCGATGGTTCACGCTGTAGAGGTAATGGTGCAGTGTAGTGATGGTGGGTTTGTGTGCCGCTGCACACATTTTATCTTCTCACAGAAGATAGCGGTGTGCCACTGCCCGTGGCCTTGCCTAGTTTTTTTGGTTACTTTGATTGTTAGTGGTTTGCTTGGTTATTTAGAGGTCCTTTGGTTTAAGTGATGCTCGGCTGGTGGTGCGGTGGTTGTGGGTGGGTAGTGATGGTCGTGGTGAGTCGATATTTGAGACGATGGTTTGTTGCCGGGAGGTGATGGTGGTGGTGGTGGTGGTTCCAGTTAGGGTTTATATTGCCATTCTATTGATAACGGTGGTGGGGTGATGGTCACGAGTTTCGGTGGTTGTCACAGATTATTTGGTCATTTGTGATCATTAAATTCATTAATTTATGATCGATAAATAATGTGACCAATGAAAAAGATAAATTGTGACCAAGAAATAATGTTTCACATAAAAAATTATTAATTTGAGACCGATAATTTGACTGTCTACTAAGTTGTGACTTACAATATTTATGATTTGTGACCGATGAATAAATTGTAACGTGTAAATTTTTTATTTATGATCGATAAACAATTGTGACATAAAATTTCTGAATTATGACTGTAAAATAATTTGTGACTATAAAATTTCTGATTTGTGAGCATAAATTAATTTGTGACTTATAAAATTTCTAATTTGTGACCAATAAACAAATTGTAACCTATAAAATTTTTGAATTGTAAACGTGAAATAATTTGTGACATGTAAAATTTGTGATTTGTGATCAAATTATATAAAATTGTGACCTTAATAAATTTATTTAATAAAATATATGTTTAATTAATTAATTTAAAAATAAAATTTAAAAAAAATCTGAAATTTGAAATTTTTTAAACCTTCTCTCTTAAATTTGAAATGGATGAAACTCAACCTCTTGGTTATGAAATTTTCCCTATATTTTTTGGTAAAATAATATTTGAATTATATTATTTTATTATTAATTAAAATAATAATATTTTTATTTATTTATATTATTTATTTTCCTCGATTTTTCTGTGTGTGACACGTGTTTTCTTCTAAAAGATGGCAGTGACAGTTAAACTACATGTCCAAACGGTTCGTGTCTGTTGAAGACACAACTTTTCGATTGTTGTGTCTTTTAGACACAACTTTTCAACTTTTATATAAAGGCCCCATACCCCGATTTTCATTCGTTCCAAAATCAGAATTTATTTTATTCTTCTTCCAAAATTATTCATTCGTCTCTACATTATTCATATTTTGCAATTTAGCATCAAAAGTTATTTTCATGCATTTTAGTCCTCCAACTTTTTAAAGAGATACAAGACGTGAGAAAGTTCATCGAGTCTTGTAATTTGGAGTGCTACTATAACAAGTCGAGATTGTTGTATCTTGGGAGAAGAGTACCGAAATATCGTCAAGACCAATGCGGGCCATTATCGTCTTAAGGAGAAAGAACCATTATTTCAAAATTCTTTAATTCTCATACTCGTTTTCAATTACACAATAAAAAATCTTCCACGTCACTACTTTTTAACCAAACATTCTTCAAAAAAATCACTATTTAAAACTTTTTTGTCTCAAAATAATGGCTACCAAACATGTGCTAAATCAAGCAAATTTTCTTTCCGACCGAACAAAAATTTAAACCGAAGTACATAAATATGTTAATCCTTTACAAAAAACTTTTTATCATTAACTCACTTTGTATAGTGATAAAGGAATCAACTAAAATTGAAATCCACAAAAGTGAATTGATGATGTAACTTTTGCCTATTAAGGATGCAAGAAAAGATTTGCATGAAATTTTACGTCCAAAAGATGGATATTTCTTTGCATTTTGATTGAATAAATTAATATATCGAGTTTTATATCCAGACCTTGTTTTTATCAATTGACGGGTTTTGACTGTGCAGTCTTGCCACATTGACAGTCTCATTCAATGATCGGGGGAACACCCGTCAATCCGTGATTAGACGGTTTGAAAAAAAAAAAATACAACACCCAATCATCGTCTGTCACACCACCCTATCATCTCCATCCTTGTCATTGACACTATCCAAAGAGCATTATTCTTTGACCGTGTTATTCAGCTATGTCTCAAATTTCAACCCGAATTAACGAGTTTGAATTACAAATTTGTCTATTTTCATGCTTCCGTCCGCTAGCTTAGGCTGCAAGGTTTTATCACTCAAACATGGTTTTTTACTTCTCAATTCAAAAATCAAGTTTAAAAGTTTTTTTGTTCAAAAACTAGGTGGTAATTCTATTTTAATATTAATAATAATATTATAAAATTAAATTATACCCCACCACCCCCCCCAACCAACCAACCAACCAGATTTTACTCCTAAACCCTAAATCATTTTTTCTTTCTAATCTCTCCCTTCTCCTCTCTCTCTATCCTCTCCCCACCCACACCCACACCAACCTATCGCGGTTATGACCACTATTTGGGTTGGGATGGGTTGGGGTGGGGTAGGGTAGGGTTTTTTGACCAACTATTTAGAAGTGGAGTGAGATGAAAAGTATTTGTCATAGAGAAGTAACTTGTAATTAATTAATTTGTTAATTTGTGGGCATGAAATAAGTTGTGGCATATAAAATTTATTATTTGTGATCGAGAAATAACACGTGACATTAATTTGATAATTTTTGATCGATAAATAAATTGTGACCTATAAAATTTGTGATTTGTGATCGAAAAATAATGCGTGATCAATTAATTTGATAATTTGTGACAGATAATAAATTGTGACCTACAAAATTTGTAATCGAAACGTTCAGTAATTGTGACTAGTACGTAATTGTGATAATAAATAATATAATATTGTGATCTTAATATATATAATTAATAAAATTTAATTATGACATGATTTTTGAATTTCTAAAACTTATTTCGTAATTTTGAAATGGTACATTTTAACCACTTTCCCATATGGGCAGCGGTAATAATGACATAACGAGACTTACCCCTTGTTTGGTACACATTAAGGGTGTGTTTGAGCCACATTTTTTTGTAAGAATGTATTCTGAAATAGTAGATTGATGGAGAATGTATGGTTAAAAAAAAAAAGGAAAAGTTATTGATGTGATGGAAAATATTATTTTATTGAAACATGTATGATTGAAAATGAATAGAAGAATGAAAATGAAAATTGTAATGTGTACCAAACATGAGCTAAAATTTACTTTCTCATTTTCAACCACACATTTTTCAATAAAATAATATTTTCCATCACATCAATAATTTTTCTTTCTTTTTCAACCACTCTCCATCATTCTACTATTCCGGAATACATTCATGCAAAATTCGCTTTTTTTTTTATTTTTTGGTAGGTTCGGTGGGAGCACGGAGAGGGGGGTTGGTGGATATGCAAACTTATTTTTTTTCTTAATTTTATTTTCAATTATATTTTATAGGACTCACAATATTTATCTACTTTTATCAAAATATAATAAAAATCTGTTTTTCATCCAAAGTCAAACAAGGTTTGGTGGGAGCACTTTTTGTTGTTGGACCCAAAAAAATTGTATGAAATTTTTAGTTGTTTAATGTGTATCGTTAAACTGGCAGCCCATTTTTATGTTTTACGTACATGATAGATTAATCAAGTTGCTACCTCATAATTTATGGCATGGAGTGGTAGTTTGAGTCACCCAACCAAAACATAAAAAAATACAACTTGTGTTTATAGCCGTTGAACAATTATCAAAAGGTTCATCTTTTTTTCTTTCTATAATAACATCCTCTTTATCTCATGTTCCATACTGCATGAATTTAGATTTGACTATATGAATCAAAAGTAAAGATTGAATCAATCTCAGACCTCTGGCTAAGAATATAAACAACTGCATTCCAAGGAAAATATATTCTGAAATTGTATTGTACATCTGAAGCTGAGTTCCACAAATATGTTCCGCAAGTGCATCAAAATTTGCGGAAGAATGCGAATCAAAGCTCTAACAGCACGAAATCAATCTAAAGACTCCTTGTTCATCGCTATCCACTCTATAAGAAAACAAAGGCATAATTTCTCAAATTTACAGTGAAAAGAAAAGTCATTATCAGCGTCTGGAGTAGCCAGTACACCATTTCTGAATACGAATTTTGAATCAAGCCAATTATGAGAATTGTTGAAGAAATTTGCACTCTTGCTTGTATCATGACAACTACATTCCATTGGCAATCCTTTCTCTGAATTTTCACATTGAGGCATGTCGATTTTCTGACCTCCCGGACCTTGCTCCAATTTTCTATTACACAAATAGACAGAACTTTTGGCAGGCAGTTTACTTACTGCTATATGAAGATTTACTGATAAAGAGGCAACAAAATCATGAACACCATCTATGGTTGAATCTCTTCCTTCAAGTCCCCACTTAGAATTAATGAACTTTTGCAGAAAATTTTGGAGGTTGACAAGGCACTCAGAACAACAATGGTACAGGCACATAACAGACGAGTCAGCCTGAAGAGTGGCAGATTTAGAAGAGTAATTGGAATCAACAACATGCCCACCGGAGTTTTCCTTGGAGTTTTCAGAGGGAATGTCCTTGTCTGCCGAGGACGAGCCACTATCCCGTGAGCAAGATTTTGAAGAACCAGAAAGAGCAATACCATGTTTATCACCCGAAACATATGGAGTTGCTTCTCTAAAACCATTGGAATGTTGAATAGACCCAACAAGTCCATATTCTGCACGATCTCCAGTATCTTTTGTCATAGAAACCAGAGACTTAACTTCATTCGGCAATGGACCATTAAGATTTTCAACAGGGGAAGAATGAACTGAAACAACCATCCGTGTAGGCTCCAATGCTGTTGCCGCAACTCCACCACCTGCGTCAGGATAACCATTATCACCATCATCTAGATTAGCACATAAACCATCTTTAGCACCAAATCTATGGGGACTTTCTTCCAGCATTTTTGGTGGATGTAAAGTTCCATCAGAAACATCTAACTTCTGATCAGTGCCTAGATTATTATTCTTGCAGGCATTATCATTGTCCAAAGATCCTGTACAATCACCAATGGATTTTGCCTCAGAAATTTGAGCATCCATCTCCAAACTGAAAGAAAAAGCACTCTTGTCAAATAAGAAGCTATGAAGAAGCGAGGAAGAATTCAAGGAAAATTAGATTCAACAATGTAATACTCCAGGAAAAACTAGAAATAACAAAGCAATACCTTCGCAGTGTGTGAACCCAGCTGATAACAATATCTTCAAGATAAGCTACCTGTGATAGAAGACGAATGAACTGATATCTATCTTTCCCATCCTGAATTTTATCATTAATACGTGCAACGAGAAGTTCCAAAACTTTCCGAACCCCCGAGGAAACCTCCCTAAGAGACTTGTATTCTCCTCTATACGCCGATAAACCAACAGCAACTAATCCTCTTACCAAACCAAATTTTTCTTTGCTTCTGATATTGATCGAGCCAGAGGCAACAGTAAACTGCTCGGCTGAATTCATAGGGCGAACAATACAAGAATTGAAGGGCCAACCTTTCCAAGATCCACTAATGTCCGCATAGGGTCCTTCTTTCAACTTGGATGTGACCCAACAAAGCTCAGCAAAATAAGGATAACACAAAATCTGATAGCCTAATGTTGATATCGCTACCAGCAAGCCCGATCTCCCTTTCATAGCTTTATTTGTAAATGCAACTGGACTTATGGGACATGATTTACCATCAAGAACAATAGCAGATCCTGGATCTGAGCTATGATTAACTTTATCAACATTGACTTTAACTGTATCAGAAGCTTTTCTCTCCTTTACAGACTTCATATGAATGTGGTTTCTATGATGAATTAACTGAACAAATTGTTGTGCTAAATCCTTTGACAACTTTGAAGCAAATGAATCAATCATCCTATCATGATCAAAATTCCCATCAAGCAGCACAGGAAACCGAGGAACAGCATCCTCCATTTGACTAGAGAGACCGCTACCTACTGAATCGTTCTCAAAGAACCGCCTTATCCTCTGAGGGAATAATGAGGATGGTACTTCTGATGTCGCCTGTTAAAAAGAGAGAACTAGTAAGCATTTTCTTTATTTTAATAACTAATTCCTGCAAAAAAAGATTGCTAACATTTGCCAAACGCAATTATCAATTGCTGCATGTATTCAATGAATTTTCTATAGATAATTTATCTGGCATTTGGCTGCTAACTCTCTATTATACAACCCATAAACTGAATTTTGAAAGAATTTTTGTCACAGTTTTCTTTTCATATGATATTTGCAGGTGATTGAACTATTGTTTACTAGAGAGTGTAGACATATGTCAACATCCACTTGTAGGCATATGCTCACATTTCTTGTATTATCCATCTCAACATTCTCATTTTCATACTGTGGACATTGTGATCTTTAACAGCCCCGCACTAAATACTACAAAGTACAGCAGAAGGTTTAATAACTGTTACGTAAATTGAGACTATTAATCTTACAAAAATCTTCCTGTCATGCAGAATTAGTAAACCACTTGTCCATTTCATTCAGCCAGCTTTAGTCATATGTATTACATCGTCTTCATTTCCACATCCAATGTTAATAATCGAACCTAGATATCTGCAGCAATTCCTTCTAGAGACAAGGACTTCATTGTTATCCTTTTCCGTATTACTATTAACAGCATAAGTGGGAGGGAAGAAAAGTCGAACAAATTGAGAAAAAGAGGGAGGAAAAGAACGCTAAGATGGAGAAGGTTATGGTAAGTTTTTTAAACTATGTCTGCATGTTTTAAGAAAGAGCGAGGTAGTTGATTATTATACACCCCTTCTCGTTTTAAAAATTGTAGAACCCCCCAATAAAGATAAAATTGATATTCATTTTCCCTTTCATCTTATGATGGTTTTAAAATTATCTATGTTTTCTTATTTTTGCCTTTTTCGGATAAACTTTTTTTCTTTTTTTTCTTTGGTTTATGGATTTTTTTTCTAAAAATTTAAACAATAAATTCTTTTTAGCTTAATAAAGTTTTTCCTTTCTTTCCCTTTTTTTGCACAAATAAATACATCTTAATATCATTTGTGAAAATTAACTTTTGTACTATTTTTCTAGTAAAGAATAATATTGATCCAAATTTTTGACTAAAAGTACAGTATTATAACAAGCATATTATAAACATAACACAATATAGCAGTCACGAGTATAAAAACCAAAAATTAAAAAATATAATTTTATACGAACATTATAACAAAAAATTAACATTTTAGTTCAGTGAAAGAACATAAAGATATTGTTTGCCATCTAATTTAGAGAGGAGAATGGAATCTAAAAGGCTCCCATATAATGTCACAAAGTTTTACTCTTTCCATTCCAAGAGATGCAACATTTTCAGCCAAAAATGTAAGAGCAAGGAAAAGACACCATACCAGGATTATCAAGGATGAAGATACTCGTATGGGCTCAATCTGCTCAAGAAAATAGTTCCAGAGATACGAGGCCTTCTTCACGGCAGTTGGGGACTCTGCCATCTCTGTTACTTTAGCACGTGCAAAAAGCTCATCTTCCTTGTCAACTTCACCAAGCCTATAACTAGATTTCTTCTCATAACTTTCCTGTTCACACGCTTCGAAACTTGTCTCTACAGCCCATAAATCAATTCTTGGCATAAATATCGCGCATGTCTGTGCACCAGCACATCTCACTGCCACATGAAATGATAATATTAATTATTTTTCTTCCAGAGCATGTTTGACGAGGCCTAAATAAAAAAGTAACTTTTTTTTTTCCTCCAAACATTTGCAAACTAAACTACTTTTTTATTACTTTTAAGTAAAAAAAGTATCTTTTCCAAGATTAACTCTTACGTTATTGCCAAATAGGTGACTTTCTACCTTTCACCAATTAAAAAATTTAATGGTAACTTTTCGAGCTTAGCCAATCATACTCCTGGCTAGCTGAGCACCAAACATCAAAATAAACCTGTTCATATAAAAGTTGTCCTGAACACCCACCCACACCTGCATTGCTGTCAGGGTAAAAGGTAAACTTGTCACTAAGACCCCTTGTATTTAGTACGTGTGGATAGTGTATTAGATAGAAGTCTTCTATTTCTTCTTATCCCTCCACGGCTCCACCTCCTTTCTTTTCCCTCCCCCTCCCATGTACTTGCCCGAAGTGCAAAATAGTTTGAAAAGACTATTTGAGGCCTACTCTTAGAAACCAGCCCTTTAAATGCCATTGTGAGGCTTAAGCCTCAAGCCTAAGCCTCAACCCAACTAAGGTGTTTGCACATTTGCTTTGCATTCTTCAAACATTTAATTATTGACATTTTAATTAGAGGATGATGACAAGAAATGAAAGGAAACTTATAATAAGGATTATAATGATGATGTTAATGAGTCCCTTAATAATCATATAAGAATTTTTTTAGGTGATCAACTTTAGTAATAAACTATTATTTTATTACACGATTGCTAATTTGACAACTTACTATTATCTATTTTCTTGATCTATTTATGTTTGCTTGCAAGTTCAGACTTTTAACATTAAATTCTGCTAATTGGTTTCATTATAATTTATTTAAAAGGGTTTACGGTATATTACGAGCATATTTTTGTATTTTTATATTCTTTTGAGTTCTTTTATTTTTCTATCGTGATGCTTACAACTCGCCGAGATAATATGCCTCAATACCAGATTGAGCCTTTTTAAACATTGAACTGAACTCTTCGTGACATTCCTTGCATGAATCAGCACATTCAAAACTGCCTAGCAACTTAAACAAAAAGGAATAATCAAAATCAAAAGAAATAGCCATCGTGTAAGCCTAACAAGGCTACAAGACCAATGACATTTGCAAAAGTGCACGGTAAGATGCTAGCGAAGACATAGCGATGGGACGTGAAATGAACATAATACAGATGTGAAATATATGCTAAACTTTACCAGTAAAAGAAAACGAGAAAAAGAGATTATTGAGGATGAAATTATTAAACTAGGCAAAACTTTGCAATTGCAAGAAGAGAATGACTCTTATCGATAATGATTACCCTCAAAGATTTCTTGGCAACACTTGCTAAAGTAGATACTAATTCGCGAGAAAGCAGACCAAAATTCCAGCCTCATAAAGGAATCTTAGAATCTACCTAGTTCAGAATGAATTAAGCTCAAGCGTTAATCGCACATTTATGCATCAATTTGCTGTAATAGCTAAATGTAATTGTAACAAGCTGAAATAAAAATTGGAACATACTCAATATTCGTGTTAGCCCATGAACCATATCTCCATGTCCTTCTTGAGAAATACTGGCCAAATCGACTTTCCACACGTCGACATTCCCAACAAAACAGTGGAGAAGGCAAGACGCAAGATGCCTCTGGCCAGATCTTGGATTTCCAGAAATCAATATCTGAAATCCTGATTTATTCCCTGATGCATAAGATATATTCTGCATGAACCCAGAATGAGCACCTGTAAATTGAAAGTTGGAGGTACTAAATTTTGAGCAATCACGAGTATTGTCTTCTAATGCATCAGAACTGCAGAAGTCAAGTCCTCCAATCAGAACATTAGCAAGTGAGAGGTAATTTTCAATCTCACTAGTAACATCAGCTTGTTGGAGCAAATCATCAACATGCAACCACCATTTGTCGGTCTGTGCATTCTTCTTTCTATCTAGAGCAGAAATAATTACATCCTTCACCAATGTGGCAGCTTTACTCAGAGGTGGCGGCAACCAGACAACATGCTCATTCAAATAAAGTGAAATGAGTAATCTGGTTAGTGGTTGCAGCAGACAAGGAATGAGATGGGAGTCAAGAGGAGAAGATACGACATCATTTGCAGCAATCCCAGCTTCTCTCCGAGAGCAAGGAGGCGGTGCATGAGAAAGAGCCTCCAGCCAATCTCTCTCCTCCACACTAAACTTGGGAATAGGAGGGCTTACCTGCTGAGAAGTTTTTCCTCCAGCCTCAAAAAGAACTTTTTGCAATGAAAAGCTTCTCCTCAGAGCGATGATGGCCGCTTGAGTACAAAGAGCCTGAAGATCAGCACCAGCGAATCCCACAGTTCGCCTTGTTACCCACTTGAGTAAGGATCCAGTAATAGGCTTAGGCCACTTCTGAGTGTGCAATGAAAGGATGGCTTCTCTGTCCTTAACTGAAGGCAGTGGGAAATAAATTTCACGGTCAAACCTCCCAGGACGCCTTAAAGCAGGATCAACTGCGTCAGGACGATTTGTAGCTCCTATTACAATCACTGAACCTCGTGATTTTAAACCATCCATTAAAGCAAGCAAAGTGGAGACCACAGAACTGTGTGTTTGATCTTGCTGCTTATTGCGGCAAGGGGCCAAGCCATCTATCTCATCAAAGAAAATTATAGAAGGTTGTGATTTCTCAGCAACTTGAAACAGAAGTCGTAGCTGGCGCTCAGCATCACCAACATATTTGCCTAAACAATCTGCCCCTTTGCGAGCGAAATATGCTATACGTTTATCCCCTCGAGCACAAGAACCAATCAATGCACGCACAACCAATGTTTTGCCTGTTCCAGGATATCCATGCAAAAGAACTCCTCTGGGAGGCACAAGCCCTAGATTGGTGAAATATTCAGGATACAGAAGTGGTAAAATGACAACCTCCTTCATGCATCGGATGACATCTTGAAGCCCAGCAACAGATTCCCAGCCTTTAAATTGTATGTCATTCTCCGAATTTGTGCCCCCAATGTACACAGGTGCAATTCTCAACAAATCTCGATGAAGCCTCTTGCTCTCACGTCTCAGAAATTCTTCATCCTCCCCACAGTTCTCCAACCATTTCTCTTCTGCTTCAATGTCCTTGCGTCGTTCATCATTTGACATCTTTTTAATTTCCAACTTCATTTTCTTTGCCTTCATTTTCTTTAAGATGTGCAAATATTGACTTCCATGGGGTTGGAAGAGATGCCGGTGATCAGTGCAGGCAATGAGAAATTTGCGGTGGTCAAAAATGCAACCGTTGGCTCGAGCACATGGCTACAAAATCAAAGAAACATACAAATAGAAACATGAACAGTATTATGAAGTAACCCAAAGAAAACAAAAAAGGAAAATTCACAAGGCATTCAGGCCAATGAGGCAACAGAAACATCACTCTTAGAATAGAAAGTAATAAACCACTAACCACATGGTAAGTTTTGGGACATCGATCAACACGACACCCTATTGTTGCCCCTGGCCTCCCACAGCGACTGCACTTCAACACTCTTCCCCTGCAAAGTGCTGCCCGAACATTTTTCAAGCATCCCAGCCCAGCAAAATAAACCTGAAAACACGTCCAAATTGGCATAAGGTGAGAGTTGACCAACTAGAGCACCAAGGGAAATGAAAACGAAATTATAGTTACATGTACCCAGGAAAATATAAGCAGAAAAAGTGTTCAGCATGTATTAGAAGGGAAGCTAGAGAAAAAACAAGCAGTTAAGATTGTTGCTTACTTCCTACTAACATTTCCATCATTAAGCACAGTTGAGATGGTACAATTCTGAACCCTGATAATCTCATGAACAGACAATATCAGAAAGTATAATTAATCAAGTCAGGTTACAACCTTGAAAAGTTCAACA